>CATIWR010208365.1:0-42345 GCA_949677035.1 Omphalea diandra | reverse complement strand
GTACCCATGGTTTGTGGCCAGCTAGGTTATCTACCAGACACTGATCCTTCTCTCTGATCTCACAGTTGAACCGTTGGATCGTCTCTTCTAAAAATGAGGGTTAGAATGTATAAGACACAAAGAACACAAAATACAAATTATGAACATGTGTACATGTATTATTTTGCTTGTTTTTAATAACCTATGTGGAGCACATCTACTATGTCATAGCGCTCTTTAGGGTAGTAATCAAGCTAACCATAGCCTCAACCTGCACATGAGGAATCTATAATAAGGAAAATGAATATTATTAACAATATGCCTTACATTAGAGTCAAAGTATAAGAAAACTAAGGAGAAGGTACTTACATAGGTGGTCTCACTGACTCAAATGTACTGGCAGGCCAGGTGATCTATAGTGACATCATAGATTTAGTCAATGAAGTCATGTAGGACTTCACTGTGCTATCTGGCATAGAAGTTAGGTTACCTACCACCAAAGGCTCCACCCCTCCTAAAGTCGACCCACTGGCCCGTTTACAGCCTGGACAACAACTGGATACAAAGATAGAGGCTAGGGTAGTGGATTATTGTGTGGCCTGTATAGTGGTACCCTGACTCCTATGCTGTAAGACGACCCCCTCATCTTGAGTGTGTTGAGGGAAGGCCAAAATAGTTACCTCTGACAAAGGGAGACTCCCTTTGAGTGTTCGATAATCCATGACTGTTAGGGTGTGTTAGTAGACTATAGTTGGTCCCAAGATATATAGTGTAATGTTGTAATAAGATCCGTAGCCTCACCCAAACTGGACTTGTGGGTGGACACTGTGGGATGGATCACTTATCTAAGCCCTCACACGAATAAAAGATACGCTCTCCTAACTATCGCTCTCGAATGAAAGGCCCCACTATCAGACGATGACTATAAGGGAGAGCCTCTACTTCAACCACCTCCAGAGGCTACATCTCCATAGGACCCCTCCATTTAAGACGCAACTACAAAAAGAATAAAAAATCACTATGAGTATAAAATAAGTAATGAAAAATAAATAATCATAACTCACATACTTTTGATTGTGCAGGGAATAGTACCTAGTCTAAGATGATCATGTTTAAGTGAGCATGCTTGGCAGCAACAGAGGACTCGACGTAGGACATGATGCTCCACCTCATGAAATGAGGATAGTTGGCATCCATGTCATCCTTAGGGTCTAGCCCTTCTAATAGACTTAGCTCGATGCCCCATGCTTGTTGACATAGATAGCGTGAATCTTAAAGCAATAAAACAATACTAAGGAACAGAAAAGGGAGATAAGAAATACTTATGATGAGAACTCTCCATGCACCTTACATGTACCTTGTATCCCGAGGGCACAGGTTAAGGTATCCATAAATGTATGATAGTGCCACAGATCCCCAGTATAAGTGGTGCCACAGATCCCCAGTATAAGTGGTGCTAAAAGCTCAAATCCTCCAACATCGGCACCAAGCAAAGCTTCGCTACATCGAAGGCATTAAAAAATAACACGCCTGATAAGGAGTATAGTAGGAAGCAACGTGGGTGCTGGTCGATCAACTCATCAGGGCTATCATAAGTAACTTTAGAAGTGTCAACTCAAATGTTCGACCTTGCCACTGTCCTGCTTCCCTTAAGCAGAAGTACACAGCCAAGGACCCATAACAAATAATTTATCTACAGCACCGACTTATGCCCACCAAAGTCTATGGGCAAAGGAATATGCACAAATCACAACCTAGTCAAGAAAGTGAAGTCCCTAAGTATGATTGTGATCTTGCCAACCAAATGAGGGTGGAAGGTGTGGGTCATGTCCATCCACCTCTCTAGCAGAGCACACATCATCGCTGGGTCAACCTTCGACATCTCATTTGGCAGCATCCGCATAAAGTCCAAACTCTTGTGCTTTCTAAATGGGCCAGAACCCGAGGATGCAAGTCCCACATCATTCTCTAGCAGGATCCAAAGCCCTGCCTCCCTTCTAGAAGGCAACAATCCCCTGCAAAAAAAAAAAAAAAAAAAAAGGAAAAAAGAAATGAAAAGGAGAAGGAATAATGAAAAATATCTATATGTATATTTTCCTGCATAGTTATCAAGGTCAAAAAAGTGAAGGAATCATAAAGGTTTGAAGGTTTCAATCTTAAGTACTAAGGGAATAATGGAGATAGTTTCCTAAAAAAAAAATTTGGTCAACATCCATAAATGAAACTTCAAGAGATCAACAAGTCGACATAATCATTGAATAAATTATTTATAATCCTAGCTATGTACCCTAATTTTGCATTGATTATTCTATTAAATAATTTTAATCATTCATTATGCAGATCACAAAATAAAGTTTAAGGCACACACAAATCAAGACAATAAACTAATTCGATAGATAAAAAATAAATTTCACTGAAAATAAAAAGTGAGTGTTTTAGAAATTTTCTCCAAATATTTTATAAGCTAACCTAATGTTTGTAGGCAA
The DNA here is from genome assembly GCA_949677035.1 of Omphalea diandra. NCBI lineage: Eukaryota > Viridiplantae > Streptophyta > Magnoliopsida > Malpighiales > Euphorbiaceae > Omphalea > Omphalea diandra. The sequence continues at coordinate 39,880 of CATIWR010208365.1, read as the reverse complement.
AAATAAAATCAAAGGCAGCACCTAAAATCTACAATGGCAAGATAGACAAAAAATAAATAAAATAAAATAAATAGAAAAAGAAATGCCTACCACTCCCGAGGTAGCTCCTACAAGGTAACAGTATAAGTTGTAGATCATCGGTGTATTTCCTGCTAGCAGAAAGCCAAGTGGAACCATCTTAGTGGTTGAGCCCTTGAACGGGCTCATCCAAGCAAATCGCCACTAGGATCGCAGCTACTCTAAGGCATCTAGGGTCGGGATGTCCTCATTAGTAAACTCCTTAGGGATGTCAAACATCTCGTCATCACAAAATTCTTCCATGATAATCATCTTAAAAGTCAAGAGAATCTCAGAGCTAAGTCCAAGTATTTGAGAGAGAGAAGGGGAACTACACCAATGAAGAGGGTTGCTTCTGAAGGGACTTATATAGTGGACCAGGGTTGTACAACCCTAGATGTTCTGTATAGGTATGTACAACCCTTTTGTAGTGGGGTAGGCCACAATTGGGCCTTATGAGCCCACCCCACCTTCTAACCCTTCCAACCTTACTCTCCTCTTGGCCCACAAAAACTAACCTAGCCTTTTCTCAAGCCCAATTAAGCTAAATTAACAAAATACTTCTAGCTTCCTAAAAGACTCAATTACATCGAAATTACCAAAATACTATAGCTTCTTAAAGAACCCTAAAGCACCCAAATTACCAAAATACCTATAGCTTCCCAAAAACCCAAAGCACTAAAATTACCAAAACACCTGTAGCTTCCTAAAGAGCCCTAAAGCACTAAAATTACTAGAGTACCCTTAACATCCTAAAAAGCTCCAAAGCACCAAAAATTACTCAAAATACCCTTAACTTCCTAATGAGCCCCAAAGCACTAAATTTACCAAAATACCTTTTAATGATAAACTTGCCCCTTCGAGACCTTATCAATATTTCAAAAAAGAACTACTTTCTCTAAGAAATGGCAAAACCCAAAGAAACACTTCCTACAACATTTAGGTCCGAGCCTATTACCCGAGAAAAGGAACAAATCCCTAAGATAACCAAAAGGGTTACAAGGATATGGATTCAATTTTACAATGCCTAGAACAAGCTAGAATGGCACAAGAGCCTCCCAAGGGGCACCCCTGAGCCACAATCATCAGTCAGAAAGACTAAAACACTCATAAAGGAGAGCAAGAGTAGTAGTGACTATAAAAGGCTAATTATTTAATAAAAAACACTTGGTACCTACTAAAAAGCTATCAAGACCACTTCAACACCTACTAAAGAGCTATCAAAAATACTAGGTACCTACTAGAGAGCTATCAAAACCACTTCAGTACCTACTAGAAAGCTATTGAACAGATGTCAAAACACTTGACAATAGTTAGAGAGTTGTATGAACCACTTTAGTACCTACTATAAAGCTGATGAAGAGCTGTCAAAACACCTAGTACCTGCTAGAGAGCTACCAAAATGACTTCAGTACTAGTTAAAAAGTTATTAAAGAGATGTCAAAACACATAGTACTGGCTAGAGAGCTCCTAAAACCACTTCAGTACCTACTAGAAAGCTACTAAAGAGTTGTTAAAACACCAAGTGCCTGCTAGAGAGCTTTCATAACCACTTTAGTACCTACTAGAAAGCTACTGAAAAGCTATCAAAACACTAGGTACCAACTAGAGAGCTTCCAAAACCACTACAATACCTGTTAGAAAGCTATTGAAGAGCTATAAAAAAAATTTGGTACTTACTAGAAAGCTGTAAGAATCACTTTAATACCTGTTTGAGAAGCTATTAAAGACATGTATCCTAGGGTATCCTTACAAATATTTACATTGTTTACTTTGATTTGTTAAGACTTGTTTAAATAGCCATTTTTCAAATGTTAGTTTTCAAGCCCTATAAAGTAGGGGCCAAACTATAAGCATCAGATTTTGGACCTCTGGATGCAAAACTTAATGATGAAGATCACTGAAAAAATTCCCCATCATGCAAATGGAATTGCCAAAGGAAGAGATAGAAAGCCTTAGAGAAGTCCAAGACCAAGTCTATAACTAGGCCCAAAGTTGTCTGCCATACTTAATATGTTGTACAACCCATCAACTTGGGCTGCACAGCCTAACACAAAACTGTATAGTCCATGCTAAAACCCTAATTCAAATATCCTTGTAAAACTAGTCTCTTTTAAATCCAGAATCTGTACAACCTTAGTACAGGGATGTATAACCCATTCTTGGTTGTACAACCCATATGTAAACCCTAATTCTAGGATATTCATCTCATTCTCTATGTTTGGATACATCTATGGTCCAACTAAACTATTTATGGCACTGTGCACTCACCCAACACTATAAATACCCTATATTTTAAAGATAGGGGGGAGGTTTGACAAACCTAAGATTACTTTGCCAAAATTGGTTTTTAAAGTACACTTAGCACAAATCTTAGCTCACCCAACTCACTCTAGGGTAGAACTATTTCCTAAGCATTTTGGAGGAAAATATTAAACTCGTGAGCCTTTGAGGGCATAAAAACACATAAAGGCATCCAAGGATCCCCTTACCCCTTCTCATTCTTCCCATTTCTCTTCCTTTCTTTATTTTCAAAATCTAGGAAACAGGGGTTGTACAACCTTATCTATAGGTTGTACAACCCTAATATTGGGTTGTATAATCCATTTTAACTAGTAGACAATTTTTTACAAAGTCTAGTTTCCTCCACTCTTTTGGATTTCTTTCTTTTTAAAAGTTCTTTTTTCATGATACTTTACGACTCTAGTGATAAAATAGGGTGGGGTTTAATGACCTAGGACCCCAATTCATCTAAAAAATAGAGATTTGGTTATGTGTCATATGGTTTTCTGCTGTTTATCATGCTAATAAATCTTTTGGATCTTTTATTTAATTTCAAGGAAATGTTTTATTCTATTTGATCATTAAGGATAGTCACCAAGTGAGGAACTTAGGGTTCTAATGACCTTAAGAGCCTCTTTTGTCATTATGTTTGTGTGTAGAACATGTGAATAGTGTTTGACCTTTAATTTCCCCCATTCTTATGTTGTATGCTAACCTTACATAGTTAGTGGTACATATGAACACCATGCTCTTTTAGAGCTACATAGGGCGAGGATTCATCAATCCTAAGATCCTTTTTGTGGTGATTTTTTTTGCCTTAGGCCATTAAATAACTTTATTTACATGTTTCACCTATTTTGATGCTCATGGTTCATGTGTTTTGATTCTATTTTGTTTGTTGATTTATGATATTGAAATGTGATTATTATGGAGTTAGACAAATGCTTAGGTACCTTAACTTTGGAAATGTGGTAAGATGGTTACTAGGACTTTTGTTTGCCTTTCCTTTAGTTTCCTTTATTTGTCTTTTTTTTAAAAAATTGCTAACTTATTCTTCTTTTGGGTGTAGGTGTTATGTTTGAGTATGACCATAAGTTGGTCTCAATGGTCACACTATGTGGTCATGGATGAATGGATGATAATGTATATCTACCCTCTTTGCCATGATGCATGATCCCACTCCTCTCTTTAGAATGTTATTTGTAGATGATATATGCTAAAACTCCTATGCCATAATGCATGAACCCTTCCCATTTGAAATTGATGGCTTGATTTTGTTTAAGTAGATTATGCTTAGATATATGTTTAGGGGCGCTAATTAGATTGATCGATAACTCGACTAAAATATTAAAAGTGAACCAAAGATGTCTGAAGGTTGGATCCCAATATCCAGGCAGTTTAAGGGTGTCTAACCTCTTCCCTAAGTGTACCCAATTTTCTAACCCAATCTCTGATGGAGTGAAGGCAAAATGAGCCTTCTAATTGACTTATAATAGGTTTATATTTTGCCTTCCTAAGGTTTTGTCCTAACTAAAGTCTAATGGTGACTCCACATTTGCTAAGGATAGTACCAAAATATTATCCCACACTTAGTCCCCTGATGACCAACATTTTTGGACTTAAGGCTTTGAAGTCACGTCAGGCTTAAAAGGATCCCTCATTGATCCAAACGTGCACCGTATCTTAAGGTTAGTATCGATATAAATAACCCTATCCTCTTGATCCCCCGATGATCAATAAAAAAATGGAGTCATAAGCAAAATTCCACTCATTCGAGCATAGCTGTGAAACCTCAAGGTGCTCACAACCCTTGAAATTGAAGAATCTTATAAAGTGATGTATAATCTCTTTTTTTCAACCTTAATGCTTCGAAAAAATCAAATTAAAATTTCTTAACTATAAAATTCAATTAAAATTAGAAATTAAGCATAATATAGGGGAAATTTACGATAATTAAAATATGCACTTTATGCCTTATCAGTCTCTTTATTGTTTAGTTTTAGGAAAGCTTGCCATCTTCTAGTGGACTTAGGGCACAAGGCATATTGTGGCATTAAATTGTTAAATTTTGATCTCAAGATAGTAAATAGAAGTGTCTACTTCAATTGAATGAGCTTATTGAAATTCAAATATGTTTATGATAGTGCTTAAATGTATAAGGAGAAAACTAAGCTTTGACATGACAAACATGTTTACAAACACTCTTTTAAAGTAGGACAACTAGTGTTATTATTTAAATATGTACTTTTATGCCTTATCAGTCTGTTTATCGTTTGGTTTTTAGGAAATCTTGCCATCTTCTAGAAGACATAAAGTACAAAACATATTGGGCCATTAAGATATTGAATTTTGATCTTAAGATAGCTAAATAGAAATGTCTACTTCAATTGAATAAGCACAATGAAACTGAAATATGCTTATGATAGTGCTTGAATATACAAGGAGAAAACTAAGCTTTGGCTCGACAAACATGTTATCAAACGCTCTTTTAAAGCAAGACAACTAGTGTTATTGTTGAATTTATGACTTAACTTTTTTCAAGAAAGTTGAAATCACATTAGTTCGAACCTTTTCAATTGGTGTAAGTTTTTCCTTATAAAGCTCTAGAGTTATAAGGAGAAGATGACAAAATGTTCAAAGTGAATGGCTAGTATTTAAAGTCTTATTTTTATGGAGATGCACTACAAACTAGAGAAATTCTTCTCCTAAAAACTCCTTCAAACTGAAATTTATGAAAAAAATTAAACTAATGACTTTACACAAGCACTAATTGGGAGGCAACCCAATGGTTTTAGTCATTTTTAGTTTATGCATGATTTTTAATTTCATATTTCAAAATTTTAACATTTAGTAATTTTTGCTAGTTTAATTTATAGTTATAATGAACTTTTTATGTTTAATTCTTGCTAATTTTGATTTGTTTATGTTAATTGTAGGTTATTTTGGGAGGAATGACGATGGGGAAGTTGTATCTAGTGCAACTATAAAAGGAAAAAACATATCTATTAAATGGCAATGGCAGAAAAGAAAGAAAATTAGTTGCAAACATAATTACATGAGTCATGTAATGGGCCATGCATAAGCCCAGTGATTGGTCTACATAGTTAGTAAAGAGATGAATTGTTAGCTTTGTTGATTTAATCAAAGTGAAGTTGCATGGGCCATGCTTCACTAGTGTAGATGCTAGATGGAGACTCATTTAAAGTTCATCTCCTTAACCACCTAAAAGCCACTATGCTAAGAGTCAAGATAATGATGATGAGGAAGTCGATCAGATCTTTAATTGACTCTTCATCTTTAAAGTGACCCTTGCAAACTCGAGACCTAACCACCTTGTCATCATCAAACATTAATCTGCCACCTCCACCGCTGCCAACCCCAACCCTATTCACACTAGACCTCACCTTTAAAGACTAAGCCCAAAATGCCTACTACCAAATCTTAAAAACTCGAGGGTTCAAACAAATTCTGTTATGAGACTACTTTGAAATACCTCAGACTCAATGAAGAGGTTGCTTAGATGCCTAGTGGCGTAGGGCTATCAAAGTTTGCACAAATGTGATTACCCACTTACATTGGCCTAACTTTAGAGTTCCTCACAATACTCACTCCAAGATGAGTGGAAAACTTCAACAAAGTAAAAGAGTTCCATGTTCAGTTATTTAGCATCGACCATAGGGTGCAGATGGATAAGTTTAGTATCATTTTTAGATTTTTTGAAGATGGACACACCACACCTCTCTTGACTTATAAGGAATAAGAATATTGGGAGTAAATCTCCTCTAGAGCTTCAATATTTGCAGTAAAGTGCTTCAGCCACATGAAAATGAGAGCTCGAGGCTTTATTACGTGTATATACTACTAGCTTATATACTTTTTGCTCAAGATGAGAACACATGTTTGATTACCAAAAATGACCTTTTCTTTATATGGTGTCTGGAGAAATGACAGAGGCCAAATTGGGGAGTTTGGCCTCTAAAACAATTACAAGTAGTATCTAAGGTGGCAATAGGAAAAATCATTGCTAGCTTTATGGCTCCTACCATTGCAATTTCTTTTATAAGTTTTCAATATTGTATATATACATAGGAGCCTACCATAACAATTAAGGATATAATTGGTAATCTGGTGCTATTTAATGATGTTTATGTGTTTGGAGTACTTGGATAATTCAAATGTTTGATTATTGATTTGGAAAGATTGATTTTTATTCACTTATGAATGTTAGACATGTTAGTAAACTTTGGTGAGTGCATTTATGAGAAAAGAGGCTACTTTGAGTTGGTGAAAGTGTGTGAACTATGTCGTTAGGGGAGAAATTTAGAACATTAGCAATTGTGGTTGCTAACTTGTGAAAATATCTATTTTTATAAGTATGAATGTGTTATTGGGGATGAGGTTGTGTTGAGTTATGAAATTGTGTGAAATAGTTGAATTATAGGTACAAACAATAAGGTGGTTCTATTTAAATACAATATTCTATTTACTGTTTATGAGTTTTGAATGATTGAGATTATTGGGGGATTATAATTATTTGTGTTTATTAAGATTTGTATGAGATAGTGATTGATTTGTAAGTGAAAGTAGTTTGGCAGTAAGTTAATGCAAACTTTTAATGTGCATAATTAAGAGTGTTAATGATTAGATCGCAATATCAATCCACCAATTATGTTATTTTTGGCAAACAAGAATACATTTCTTTTGTGGATTTGGGTGCATCGTAAGTGTTGACATATTTTGTGAAATGAGAGATTTTTATGCCAATGTTTGTGAAATTTATGGGGAATGCCTATTTATAGTAGACATATTACGGGATTAAATTCCAAGTGCATGGCCTAGTGTATGGCTTGTTTCATGGCTTATGGCCCATGCATCTATGCTAACTTCTATTTCACATGCACCTTTGTTGATTTTTCATTTTTTTTCAATTCCATACTATTCTAATTAATGCTACTTCATTAGTGAAAGAAAGACTTATGTTCATTAGTGAAAGAAAGACTTATGTGTAACATTAGACTTATGTATAACATTTAAGTTGTGGATTCGATCCTTTATGAAAATATTCTACCAAATGTGTCCAATGTCTCACATGATAGGGGAGTAAATTTATGTGTCCTTGAATTTTTAATTTTCTTTTTTAACATTGAGGACAATGTTTCATTTAAGTTTAGGGGAAGAGTTGAATTAATTCTTTATTCTTTTATGAATAGGATATTTGATTTGTTATATTGCTCCTATGGATTGCATTTTATTGGGGGTAATTGTTTATTTTTAAATTGGAGAATTGATTTAAGTGTTGACCAATTAACAAAGTGAATTTTTGAATTTTTGTTGCTGATAATGGAACTATGCATGATTATCTTGTTAGGAAATTTAGACATTTGAATAAGCTTAATAAATAATGTATTTCATTGTTAAGTTGATTGAGAAAATTGCTTGATCCATTACATCTAGGAGTGATTACTTATTTAAATTCAAACATTTGCATGCTAGTATGTAAAAACTTTTTCACTAATTCTAGAACAATGTATACAATCTTTTAAGGCGAAATATTAATTCACACTTGACATGATATAGGCATTCTTTGTGTTAGGCCATTTGGACCCTTCCATACCTAAAAAATTTTTATCCATGCACATTTTTTAAGCCTTTTTCTTGGTACCCTTTATCTTATTACCATATAGCCCATATTATAACTTACCCTCTAAGATACTTTTAGGATCGAAATTTTTAAGTGGTACAATAATTTCCATTATGTATATCAGGGAAAGTTAGAGTTCTTTTCTTTTGTGTATGTTTGAGTATATTTTCAAGTGTTAATATGTGGACAGAAAAACTTGAAGAAGTGTAACACTTATATCTTTGTAATTTGTTAGTGATTTGGGTTAGTAAAATAATAGTAATAATAATAAAGAGAGAAAATTAAAAAAAGGAATTGAGATTTATGAAGTTCTTTCAAACTCTCATGCTTAAATTGTTTAGAGTTTACAATTTTATGTGAGATTCATCATGTTAGCAAATTGCTCTTAAGCTTTGTGTTGAATTATGATTAAATAAGTAATTGTTGCTAGAAAGTGAAGAGAAAGAAGTGAACAAAATAAGTAGAAATTTGTGATAACATACAAAAATTTTTAATGTCGCTTTATTACTTTCATTCATATAGTTCTTTTGCTTGTACATTTTTGTAATCATTTTCTTTGGGAAGCCATTTTTCCCATAGCCACGTTACAAGCCAATAAAGACCTTTTGATCGTTGATGAGGTGTGTAATTACATTAGTAGAGATTAATTGTATGCTTTTGCCTATGAAATTATGCATAAAATTTCTAGGAAGAAGTTTGAAAATTCTAGTATGTGCTATCTTTGTTTTTAATTGCATCCAAAGTGAAAAAGATGTATTATGGTTTTTGCACATTTTTTAGTTGATTCATACTTGGAATTGTTTGCAAGGCTTTGAGAGTGAACTTCAATGTTATAAATTTTCTTATGAGCTAATTGTTCTAATGCATTGTGGAACTTTCTAAACTTAAGGATTTACAGTGGTAGTTTAAAAAGTTCTCTTATCTATTCTTTCTTTTGCTTAAGGACAAGTAATACTCCAAGTATAGGAGAATTTGATAAGAACAATTTTAACATGCATTTTAGGTTATAAATTAGAAGTTTTCTTATTTTTATAGTATTTTTATTTTGAAATTAGGTAATTTTCTATTTCTTTTTATTCACTTAGGAATTTCTCAAAAAGAAGTTGAATTTGTAATTTCTAGTAGTGTTGCACGGGCCATGCAATGACTAGTAGGATTGACAAATTAATAGGAGTAGATTTGTAATTAGTAGATTGTACGTGGGTCGCGACATGGATAATGCATTAGGCAATGCAAAACATTAGATCTAGAATTTTAAATGCAATTTCAAGCTCTTTTAAGAGACATGTGACTTATTTTTTTTACTAGAGATACTTAGGCAGAAAAAAAGGAGCCTTGGGATAGAAAAGTGGATTCAACCTCTATACTTAATTTTGGAAGAAGATTTTATTAGGATTGGAGAGCTTTCTCTTAGGGTTTTCATTGATTTATTTAGCAAGACTCTTCCTATGGAAAATTCTCCTACTCAATTTAATGGATTCTTTCTTCTTTATTTCTTTTTCTTCTTCTAAGATGAATTAATTCTTCAATTCTAGGGATTAGGGTGAAAGCTCAATACTCATTTCATGATTATATAAAGAGAATTATTTTTTAAACTTGTGATGAGTGTCTTGATTTAATATGTTTGAGTTTAATTGAAAGTGATCTTGTATACATAATGGCCACATATGTGCAATGCTTGATATTTTAGGTGATGGAGCCAAAGTGGAAGTCTAGGGTTAGTCCTAACATTTAAAAATAGAAGATTGAGACTACAAAAGTAGGCTTGACTTTTAGAGATGTCAAAGAATTATTCAAGGATCTTACTACATTCTTATTGAATTTTGTGACCATGAAAGTAGACATAATTTGAGTAATAATAAACTTAATATTGCTTGAGAGAGAGCATTGAGAAAATTAGAAAAATCCATCTTCAAGCACAACCCGTTCACACTTGGAACAATTTCTTGGTATATTTGTAGAATAATATTGTGGTGCACCCAAATTCCCTAGAAATCATTTACATAAGAGTTTCTTTCAAATCAATTTTAGTTTTGTTTAATTAATTTTGCAATTTTAGTTTTTAGGTTATTTTCATCTTCACAATTCGGGTGTTAGATAATAAGAAAATTGAGGCTTTATTGGTATTTGTGTGAATTAATCCTTATGGGAAATGAACTTTATTTTTATTATATTACTTGAAGCGATTTGTGCACTTGAAAGAATTTTATATGCAATAGTACATATATTCATCATGGGGATAGGGGAATACCTGATAAGATATAGGGTTTAATGCAATCATTAGTCAAGGTAATTATATGCAAATGCCAAGCCTCACAATTTATAATAAGGAAACACATGCTAGTACCAATGTTTTCAAAATTAGACTGATCAATGAACCAATTAGCTGACTAGTTTTCGAGTTGACTAGTTCGACTAGTCTGATTGGTTCGGTTCACCTGTCTAATAATAAATAAAATTCAAAAAATATCATTGAAATAAAATTTAAAATAAAAAAATTTTAAAATGTATAAATATATTTATAATAATTAAAATATGAAAATTTCCTTGAAATTCAAATTGGATTGATTATGGTCCGATTCTCGATTTTACTGGTTTGACTGATTGGTCTGATTTGATTTTCAAAACACTTGTTAGTACTAAAAGTTGTAAGAAAAGGGGGATCTCTACACCTAATCATGCCAAGTCATTATGGAGAGAATATTACCTATCTTTACATTGTTGGTGACTCATGTATGTATGAATAATGCATGATATCCACATATAAACATGTTACAACTAATACTAATGTATGCCCAATGCTCAATCAAAGATTTGCAACACATTCATAATATGTGTAATGCCATAAATAGTATGTGTGTGTACAGAAATAATGTAAATAAGGTCATGCTTTAATATGGACAAAATATGGGAAAGTATTATGGTTCCTTAGTGTCTAAATCCTCATTATATCAGCTCTTAAATACAACTAACACTTGAAGATAAAGGAAGGATGATCTCTTAGCCATGTCAAGGGCTAAGAGACACCTCTTAATTATTTGTGTGCATACTACGACTAGGCAAGTCACATGCATCAATTAAAGGGAACAAAAAGGGGTCATAGGGGTTCATAACCTCCCCCTAGGAGCATCTACTTATAACCATCATCACAAAGATTGACAAAGTGCTAGTTTGGCTATGAGAAAAGCCAACAAACACTCTTAAAAGGTCATATGTATAATCATGGTAGGGAAAAAGATAGAATACACTAAATAACTAAAAAATAAAAAGGAATCTAAGGGTCATTAACCTTAAAAGCCCCCTTCGTCACCTTTCATCATGCATCCAAACATAAAAAAGGGCAAAAAGGTGAAATGAAGTCATAAATAAGGCAAAGAAACCCATCTAAAGGCAACATTTAAAATGAATATGTCTAATCATGGAAATGGAGTTTCTTGGTTATTGTAAGCCTACTTTATTCCATAAATTTTATGCTTAAAATACAAAGAAATAAACTATAAATCAAAGAAGGAAAAGGAAGAGGCACTATACAAATAGTTAGTAGTGGTATGTGCAAACCAATTAGTAGTTTATATCGACCACAAAGATGTCTATACAAATAATAATATATCTACATAGACTTTTAGGCATGTTGTTAATAGAAAACTTCAAAGAAGAACAAGAGAGAAAAGGAGAAAAATGAGGGGAAAGAGGCCTAAAAGCATTTGAGGGTTAGCTTATGGCCCTTAAAGGCACCTGAAATTTGATTATACATTTTTAAAATGCAAAGATTGCAATGCAAAAGAAGGTTATGCTTTGTCTTTTTTACCTTGAACATTGATTATAAATGAATGGCTATTAGGTTTTCTGTATGTGGAGAGTTTTTCTAGGGTATAAATCTCCAGTTTGGCTATAATTTGTTAAAGAATCAATAGCCTTCCAACCTCTTAAGAGATGGGGTATTTGTAGAGAGAAAAAGGTTACATTTATGATATGTAGCATAAGTTGCACCTTATTAATCTTTTCCACTCTATCTTTATGGATAAAGTCACTAAATATTATAAACTTTACGGTTTCAAAGTTGTCCATATAATTAAAAGATTATTTCTACAAACAACTATTTAGTGGTATAGTTAATTAGGCTAACTAGGTCACTAATCTAAAAGCTTCACTCTATTTGGCATATGATGAGTTGTTTGTACAATTATATGAGTTAGATGTACAACCATATAATTTGAATGTATATACATTTTATGAAAATATAGAAAGAGGGCTTTTTGGCTTAGGTGTTTATTGGTAGGTTTGGTTCAAACTTTGATCAAGCTTCCCCTTTTAGGCATGATTCTTTTCATCCTTTTAAAGATGAATTCAATATGATTCTTCTAATCAAGATCGTATCCCAATCTAAAATACATTATTCATTATTTGCCCTTGCTTTATGGGGTTTGAAAATGACATTTTAATGAAATAGTCGTTGCATAAGACACATCAAAACATTCAACTTGAATGTAAATACAAGAATAAGGATATGCGTCAATATGATTTCCCTAGCATCTCTCAACTGGTACTAAGGTTGGTTCTTGATGGCTTTCTAATTGGTACCAAGGTTGCATTCATCCTCTAATAGCTCTCAGAAGGTACAAGGGTAAATAATGCTCTTAGCAGCTTTCTAGTAAGCATAGGCTCTTACCATCTCTCTAGCAAGTATGAAGGTTACATCTAATTCCTGGCATCTCTTTAGTAAGAACTAGGATGGATCATCCTCTTAGTAGCTTTCTAGTAGATATTAAGACTTTTGGCAGCTCTTTAATAGGTACTGGGTTAAATTACCTTCTTAGCAAATCTCTTGCAAGTACTAAGGTTCTTAGAAGCTATCTAGCAGACACCAAGGTTGCATTTGACTCTTAGCAACTCTCTAGTAGGTATACTAAGATGGATCATCAATATATCAATTCTCTAATAGGTACTAAGGTACATTCTAGGTAGATGTGAGCACTAGATTTTAGGTCTTTAAGATACAAGTCCAATGATGAGAAACTACTTGAATTATTCCCCAAAGAATAGGAGATACAATGCTTAGAAAAGTGGAAAAAGCTTGGCGGAATCCTTGAATCAAACCCATATTTCAATTAGCCAAACCTTGAGAACTTTTAGATAGGGATGGGCATTCAATTGAAATTGAACCGAACCAAATCAAATCAATTTAAACTAAATTGTCAAATTACATATTTTTAAAATCGAATTGAACTGAATTATATATAATACCAAACCAAGCAAAGCCAAAATATTTGATTTGGTTTAGTTTTATTTTTAAAGGCCCAACATTATTTAACTTTTTATCAAATTCAATTTCATTGAATTTTCTTTATTCATTGGGCTTTCTTTACATTTCATTGGGCTAAATTTTATTAAGTTTTTATTGCAAAATTATTTCTTCAAATTTTTTATTTAAAAATACAAATTATTAAACAATTTCAAACATTATTTAAAAATAAATGTTCTTCTTAAAATAAAATAAAATTTGAGATATATAATGCAATAAAATCTTAATAAAAATAATAAAAAAATTCCAAGAGAAATAAATATTATAAATCTTGCAATAAAATCCTAATAATCATAATAATAAAAATTCTAAGATAAATAAATATTATAAATCTTACACAAAGTTTCTAATACAACAAAATATTACAAGTAATATTTCAAATATAAGACAGGCTCAAATTTCTAAATTTCTATTGACCATTACATTGCCAAATACCAACATAAATTTGATTAGAAACAACTTCAACTTCCAAATGCCAAATAATAAAAAGTCCATTAATTCAACCATTTGTATAAAAGAATGCTATTACTAAATAATAAAGAACTTTATTTGTATCATTAGAGACAAAATGGACTCATACCCCAAGATTAAAACATATTAAGCTAACAATTTGACAAATTCTTATGCTAACATCATCAAAGATTAAATAAAAAATGATACCATTGGCAAATTCTTGTTATTTTATACCAAAATAAAAAATGCCCATCATTATACTAAAATTAAAGAATGCCCATCTCACATAAGGAATGCCTATAATTATACCAAAATAAAAAATCAACAGAATGATGTGACGATGATGATGCTCATTCATAATACCAAAATAAAAATCAAATAAAAGATTACTTGCGAACTTGAGAGAGGTGTTGTGATAAGAATAAGGAGCCTACAATGCTAAGAGAGATATGAGGAGGAAGAAGACACAATGAAGCAGAGACAAAGATAGAGAGTCAAAAGAGAGAGGTAAGGCATAAGAGTCATAATTGGAGCAAATAAAGAGGTTGGTAAGGTGATGTCGACAGTAGTGTAAAGAAAGGGTAAGGTGCAGTTGGCTTGGGAGTGTGAAGAAGGAAAGATAGAGAGAGGGTGAGGGAGGTGAAGTTAGGGCACTAGTGAAGAAGGGGCAACGTGTGAAGAAGGAAGGAAAATATTAGGTTTTATTTTAATAACCATCAAAGTGGCATAGTTTAGGCTAAGTTCAGTTTGGTTCAATTTTCAAAAATCTTAAAAATTAAAAGTCAAAACAAACAAATAAAAAATAAAAATTTCTAAAGTTTTAAGCCAAATGAAACCAAATTACGAAATAAATTTAATCGAATGTCCAAATTAGTTTGGGTGAGTTTCCTTTTTTATTTGAATCAAATAGTGTCCACCCTTACTTTTTGGTGAGTAGAATAATTGTTAGTACAACTAATTTAGTTGGATCTGCAACCAACTGAAAAGGGTTTTATAGACCCCTAAAGGGCTATGCAAACATCGTACTAAATTCTAGTACTAAGAAGCTTTTAGAATAATAAACCAAATAAGGCTATACAACCAAATTTCGAACCCAAATATTTAGAATTTTTCTTATTCTCATATGTAAAAAGTGTGAGATGAGGTGGTATTAGGTACAATCCAAGCGATTAGGCTCAGTTATACCCATCATCCTTTACAAATACTCCTTCCATTAAAGGGAGAGGGAAAGGCTCATTTTTTCCAAACAAAATTCTACTAAAATTATCTTTCAACCTAAAGAAAACCCTATCTAGATAGAGACCTACAATACCTAAACACCCACCAAAGAGATTTAAGATAATCTAAGTTATTCACCTTTATAGAATTATGTCTTTTTGCATTTAAAGGATATCAAAACCAAAGTGAGGGCAAAATATAACATTTAGGACATCTAATGTCTTTTCCCCTATCCCTTTTCTTCTCCTTTCATTTCTTCTTTTTCTTTTTTTATTTCAATTAGAGTAGGAAAAATACGATATATAGATATATCGTGGTTTGTATTTACCACAATCTAGTCTACATGACCCTCTATTGTTATTCATAACTACTATTTATAATAGTTCATCCTTTGTTTGTTTCTTGTAATTTTGGCCTTTCTTTTAGCTTTTTTTTTTCCTAATAACTCAGGGAATGGGGTAGGTTAGAACAACCAATGTCACTTATTCCCTATATTTTGATCCCTCATTTCTATATGAGTTTGATTTAGTGTTGAGTTTGCATATGATTTAATACTAAGTTTGCATGCTTTGCTATGGTTTTTATTGAACTCTCTTGTCACTTATGGGATTGTTTGCATGTAAAGATGATAGAGAAAGGCTCATTGGAGCTAATGACCCTTTGATTCATCATTCTTCAGTAGTTATTTATGATGTTTATTTATAAATTTTTACCATTTAGTCACCACCATCATGATAAAGGATGTGCTAGTTGCTTTCATGACTAACTGGCCTTCCTTTTTCCCCTTGTGTTGTTGATGGTAATACATGCAAATGGAGGAGGGTTTATTGGCTAAGGATCCCTATTTTTTATCTTTTTTTTTTTTTATATATTATCCATTGGGTTAGTTAAGATCTCTTTCTATTTTAGTCATTTCTCAACTCTTCCTAGCATCCTAACCTTATCCATGGCTAGAGGTGCTCTTTTTGTTGCCCCTAACATAAAACATCCTTTTATAAGAGTTAATAGAGGATTTTAAAGTCCTATGACCCATCATTTTGGTCTTTATATCATGTCATAATGCTTCTAGGTCCTTATTTACATGTTCATTATATTTTGCCTTTTCTATTGATGTTATTGCACACTATTCCCTTGTATTATGCTTCATTCTTTATTTTGGACTAAATGACAAATATGGATAGTAGTATAGAACCCTTAATTGACCCCTAACATGTCAAATGACATTGGGGATTATAAAATAAATGGATTAGGAACTCTAATGGTAAAGGTGTCGTAGTTTGCTCCCTCTCTAATTACTTATTCCTAGTAGACTTAGGGGCTATTTTCTTTGTATTTTACTCAATTTTTGAGGACTAAGAGGCCAATTAATGCATGTTTTATGTTTGTTTAAATTAATTACATAATAATCTCCATTTATGCTCACATGTATATCCCCTCACCCTTTGATGATTACTTGCATATGTTTAGATGCTGTGAATAATTGATAATTTCTTAGATGAATGTTTTAAGGCAACCTAATATGGACTAATTAATTAATAGGGCTAAAAGTATAATTGTGAACCAAAGATACTATTTGATGCATAATTTCATATATTTTTATAGATTAATTCTCTTAAATGTTAGAGTTAATGATTTAATTGAACTTATAAAAAAATCTTATAGATGATATTTGTGTTTTATAAGATTAAAAAGGAGAAAAGTGGCCAGAGATCAAGAAAAGACAAACATAAGTTCAGTTTTGATCACTGCTTGTTATTTTGAGCCTAGCTCTCTTTACAAACCTCTAAATGAGAAAGGCATTAGAAAGGTAACATATAAGGATGAAGCTTTTTTGTTTTATGCTTAAGCTAATTCAGTCGTCTTTATGGAATAAATTGGTGGCAACTAAGCACAATTGTACTGCCTTCATATACGACCATGCTTCTTCCAGACACAGACGTGTGCAAGGTCATGCGCCATCAAAATAGAAAATTAAGACCTTGACACAACCAAATGACATGGCTACACTTGAGGAATAACAAAAATGCATTACTGTGCACATGACAGTGTGTTAGAGAAAGTTAAAAATGGGATTTTCAAATCTTCTCTAATTTCTTCCTTTTTCTAATTTCCAAGCTTTCAACTTAGTGAATACCTCGAGAGTACTATTTAAGATGTAAAAACCCTATCAATAACCAAAGAATAAGGGAGGAATGATAATAAAATAACCATAAAAAAGTAAAGAAACTAATCAAGCAATGGTTTATGAGCAAAGAGGAGCAAAAGGGCGATCATTCAAGAGCTTCAAGAATTGAAGTCATGGCTTTCAATATCTTTAGTTTCATTGTTTCTTCTTCTCTTTCTTTCATTATGAGCTAATTTTCTTTATGTTAGGATTATAGACGAATCTTGTTTGACTTGTATGATTTTTTAATTTAAGTTCTTTTGTTTTTATTCATTATTATGTTAGCAATCATTGGGTGTTTATTATTATTGATTAAAAGGTTGTTAATCATATTGAATTTTATAAATTGATAACTAAGAGATTCTTTTCATAAAATAGACATTTAATGATTCTCTTAATCTATTACGTGTTAAAAGACCTTAATAGTTTATTACTATCACTTGGATCTTGCTTTGTTTGGCACTAACATGATGTTTAACTGTTGCGTTGAGAGACCTTTAGTTTAAAATGTTATTGTATGTTAATTGATATTGGAGAGAGATTAATTAATCACCTAAATGATATGATATTGATGCTAGATGAATGAAACAATTGAATAAAAATTAAAAGCCATAAGTAGTTAACAAGTGAAGTTGAAGCCCTAGCTAATTTCTTCTATTGATTGTTTTCTTTGTAATTACTATGTTTATAGTTTATTTAGTATTAATTATAGTTCAAACCTTCTTTAAAATTGGATTTCTAGATAATATAAGGAACATAAAGCTTAGTACTTATTGCACGATCCCCATGGGAACAATATTTGTACTCTTTTACACTTTATTACTTGTCAATCTGTGCGTTTACAATTCAAGGGGTTATTTATATAACACTAACTTGTCATCAAGTTTTTGGCATCATTGTTAGGGATTGGTAATATTACTACTGAGCAATTATTTTTATATTAATCTAGAATTTTCTTTTATTTTTTATAGTTTGTATTTATTACTTTTTTATTTCAAGTACATAAATAAAACTTTATGACATGGATGTGCTCAAGGCAATACAATTTCAAGTATCTAGCCTTACCAAAAAAATATATTCCATAACTTATAATGTAATTTCCTTTTTTTTTTTTTTTCTCATAGCCAGTATGTGAATTGTTTGGGGAGATTGGCCATAGAAGTATAACTTCCACTTTATAATCCATTTAGATAAGATTGAGAAAGTTTTATGGGGAATTTTAATTACCAACCCAACAATCCTTATTATAACACCTATACTTTTGGTTGGCAAAACCACTTCAACTTTTCTTTGTCTAATAATAATTATTTGAACCCCAATCTTCAAGCTTTCCCCATTTTTCATCAATCACCAATCTACTAACCCCTAGAGGAGGAGTCTAACCTAGAAAACATATTTGAGGAATTCATCATCAAAACTGATGGTAGGTTTGATCAACAACATGAGATGATAATGAAATTAGATGCAAAGATTACTTTATTTTTTTTTTTTATGGGACCATTCCTCCTCCATCCAAAACCTTGAGAACTAAGTAGGACAAATAACTAATAACTTTAACATTGGATCTTCTGATATCCTACCTAGCACCTCCAAACCTAATCCTAGGGAGAAAATGAAAGTAATTACATTAAAGAGTAGTGAGGAGGTCAATTAAAAGGTGAAAGAGGTGGAAGGAACCAAGAATGAAGAATGCAAGGATAGAAATCTAATCAAGAAAGAGAATCCAAAGGAAGAAGTCATCCTTTGTATGCCTCCCAAGCCTTATGTGCCTCCCATACATTTTCCTTCAAGATTAAAAAAGCATTAGGAGAACAGAGATCTTATTGATGAAGGAAAACCATAAGGAAATCCACTTATGAAGGAGGAGGGATACTTAAACATTGATGCTGAAGAAGAGCGCGAGCATGAAGTTTTTCAACCAAAAAGAGGAAATTTTGAGCTTGAACAATTTAAATAGGTAAGAGATGAAAAGGGTTTTATTATTAAGGGATGCAAGGTAAGTAATCCTTTCCCTTTTGAAATTCATGAAACTTCTCTCTCTCCTTTTGATGGATTGAACAATGATGAGTTAAAAAAGACACTCCTTATCTATTGCATTCTTATCAATTAGAGTTAGACCTATGGCCTTATCTTTATAATCATGCATATTTTAGAAAATAAGATACCCCATATGTTTTAATCTCTGATGACATAAAATACAAGTAATAAAATAGGTCGAGAAAAAGAAACACACATTTAGAATGGGTTATGATTAATTTAAAGGAATTGAGTCTAGTGAATTATATGCATCCAATTTTAATGAAGGAGAATCACAAACCCAAAACAAAGTTTAAGTGAGACCAACCATGACCAACCTTATAAGGGTCAAGCTAATGATCTTAAATTAGCATGTTTTTTCTCTTTTCATTCTTATTATGTATCTTTTTACTTTATGTTTTTGTTCCTAATCTTTGTTTGATGCTTGTTTTATTGACCGATTTTGTTGCTTTTGCCTCTATTATGGTAATCTTTTTTTATCCATCTCTTTTACATTTATTGCATCATTGAGAATAATGATGAATTTAATTTGGGGGGAATTAGGGGATTTCATGTGTTATATTCATACTTTAAATGACCAAATTTGATAATTTAGATGATAAAGGACAGTTTTAAAGTATAAAAATGAATAATCAATAAAGAATTTGATAACAAGTTATTTGAATCAATTGAGTTACATTTGCTTATAATAATGATTTCATATTGATTAATGTGTTTGCTTTATAGATAATTATCACAATAGAACAATTTGAGCACAACTTGGTGAAATATGGATTTTGAAATTGAAATAGATAATAATGCATGACTTAGGTAAATGGATACTTTTACATATGCTTGAACTTGTTAAACCATCTTTTGAGGTGAAATCCTAAACTTAGTAATCCTAAGGAGATGATAAGGCAGCCTTGTTTACCTTATTATTCCCCATCCATACCTTTAATATGAATTGACCTTGTTACCCTTTTGAGCCTTAATATATACTCACTTATGAGTATAATTAGCCTTTTCTTTCTTTAGCCCATAATCCTCTTTATAACCATATAGCCTAAAAGATCTTTTTCCTCCCCTATCAAGACAATAGAATTAGGATATGGTTATATGATGATGTTTTGTTTGTTAGGTCATTCATATGCATATATGCACATTTGAAGAATTGACAAAAAGGGCTCATTTATTGTTATATTTTTCACCATAAAAGTTCAATTCAAATTTGAGGGTGCCATATTGATATTTTGAAAATTTGTTCTTATATATACATCATTTGAAAAAAAATAAGAGAAGAAAAAAACGAAAGTGAAATAATGATGAATGAATGAGAAAAGAAGAAAAATAATAATAAAAATAATAAGAGAAAGAACTATGAGATAAAGCCACTGAGGGAAAATAAAAAAGGGTAGCATGGGTGTCTTATAAAGAATAAGTATAGGAGATGCACATGAAGTGTTTCATCATAATTCACATCATTAGTATGGCTAATATCTTAGCAAAAATTCTCTTATTTTTGGACTTGACCACTTCTTGTTAGCCTTAGCATTAACCTTTCATTACAAGAATAAAAGAACTAGTAATCCTTAGGTTGCTAAGATCTACATTAGTGGAGAAAGGTGGAATAGTCTTACCTATGGTAACGTGTGACTTCTAAGAAGCCAAATTTGAATCTTGCTTAGGGTATGCATGATTAAAATTTTAATTCTTTTAATAAAATATGTTGCCAAGACATACACACACTCTATTGTGGTAATTAATTGTAAATAAAGAATATTGGTTAGGAACTTGTTATTGGTGTAAGTCTATTTTGTTAATTGATGAAAATGTTGTTTATCATTAAGATAAACTTCTCCTTAAGACCTTAGAACATGTTTTTAATAATTTGAATTATTAAATTTTGTTAAGATTAATTTTTGCTTGAGGACAAGTAAGAGTTTGAGTTTGGGAGAATTTGTTTGCTTCATAATTTCATTTATTTTATTGATTAATTCTCTTAAATAGTTAGAAGTTCTTGATTTAGTTTAACCTATAAAATAACCTTATGGATGATATTTATGTTTTGTAGGGTTAAAAAGGAGAAACTGTCAAAGATCAAGAAAACGTAACCTAAGTTTTAGTTTTAACCACTGCTTAATATTTTGAGCATAACTCCCTCTACAAAACTTCAAATGAGGAAGGCATTGGAGAGATAACATACAGGGCTATAACTTTTATCTTTTGTTCTTTAGCTAATTAGACCATCTTCATGGTAAAAAAATGGGTCGGAACTAAGTACGACTGTGCTACCTCTATACATGTCCATGTTTCTTGTAGACACGACTGTGTGCATAGTCATGTGCCATCAAAATAGAAAATTGAGATCATGACATAACCAAAAGATATGGCCATGCCTAAGGAATCACAAAAAGGCATGATTGTGTGCATGGTCGTGCATTAAAGAAAGTAAAAAAAAAAAAAAAGATTTTCAAATATTTTCTAATTTCTTCCTTTTCCAATTTTCCAAGCTTCCAACTTAGTAAATACCCCAAAAAAGGCAAAACCCCCTTAATAACTAAGGAATAATCATCAAATAACTACCCAAAAAGTGAAGAAATAAATCAGGTAAAGGTTTAGGAGCAAAGAGGAGTAAGAGGACAATCATTCAAGAGCTTCAAGAATTGAAGTCTGTGGCTTCCAATGTCATAAGTTTGATTTTTTCTTTTTCTCTTCTTTTTTTTTTTTATTTATTATGAGCTAATTATCTTTAAGTTAGGGTTGTAGATGGATCTTCTTTAACTTTTATGACTTTTTTAATTTTTCTTTTAATTTTATTCATTATTGTGTTAGCAATCATTGGTGTTTATTATTATTGATTAAAAGGCCCTTAAGCATATTGAGTTTTATTAACCGAATATCAAGAGATGCTTTCATGAAATGGACCTTTAATGATTTCCTTAATCTATTATGTGTTGAGAGACTTTAAAATTTTGTTGCTATCACTTGGATCTTGCTTTATTTCATAATAACATGTTGTTTAACTATTGTGTTAAAAGACCTTTAGTTTAACATGTTCTTATATGTTAATTGATTCTTAAGAGAGAATAATAAATCACTTAAGTGATCTGATAGTAACACTAGATGAATGAATTAATTGAATGGAAGATTAAAAGCCATAAGTGGTTAACAAGTGAAGTTGAAGCCCTAGCTAATTTCTTCTACCAATTGAAAGAGTGGAGCTCTACCACCTGAGCTATACCACCCCAAGCCGAGTGGAGCATGCACGATTGATTATTTTCTTTATAATTACTTTGTTTGTAGTTTATCTAGTATTAATTTTTAATTTAAGCCTTCTTTAAAATTGGATTTATAGATAATACAATGAACATAAAGTTTAATACTTATTGTGTGATCCTTATGGGAACGATATTTGTACTCTAATGCACTTTATTACTTATCAATCTGTGTGCTTTTAATTCAAAGGGTTATTTATATAGTGCAAACTCATCATCAAATATGTGAAGATAAGATCCTAAAATCTGAGCAATTTAAGGGTGCCTAACCACTTCCCCCATGTTATACCTAATTTTTGAACTCGATCTCTGATAGGGTGAAGACGAATTAGGATTTTTAGATTGACCTATTAGGGTCAAAATTCATTTCACCCAAAATTTTTTCTCAACCAAAGATCGGTGGCGATTCTAGCCAAGTTTTATGCATAGT
The DNA here is from genome assembly GCA_949677035.1 of Omphalea diandra. Classification (NCBI taxonomy): domain Eukaryota; kingdom Viridiplantae; phylum Streptophyta; class Magnoliopsida; order Malpighiales; family Euphorbiaceae; genus Omphalea; species Omphalea diandra. The sequence continues at coordinate 17,038 of CATIWR010208365.1, read as the reverse complement.
ATTAAAGTATCACCCTACATTGGTCCCTTTTTGGTAACTTAAATTCAATAAGGGTTTCTACCTACCATGTAGCCTCCTAAGGATCCCTCGATGATCTAATCACATGTCACAAAATGAGGTTATGCTAACCTAATTAATGTATTATTTTCATTTTTCATGCAGATTACTCAAATTGCCCTTAACCTAATTCGTTTTATATCAAACCTTTGAAATAATTTTCAATACAACACATCCATGTTCACATATATAACACTTATGCACCAAATAATATCAAATTCAATTTAATCAAATTTGTAAGTGGTTATGTTACCACTGTTGGGTTTTCTAAAATAAGCATAGCAGAAAAACAAAAAAATTAATGTATAAAACCCACCAAAGATCCATATGATTTAATTAAAATAAGAATAAGGATGTGAAAAATCATATAAATTTCGTTAAAGGAGGCAAGATTGATGAAAGGTAGAGAGGGGTTTACACCTATAACACCCAACCTTGAGCTTGAAGTGTAGATCATTGGATTTAGATGCTACCAATATAATGAACATCATATGCAAGTATCCACATGAATAGGCTCTCCAAAAACTATTGTGTGCTAGTTTTAGTGTTTTTCTCTCTTTAAAACATTTTCTCAAAAGTAATGTGAATGTTCTCATACAATCTTAGAAAACCCTAAACATGCGTATATATCTTAATCATTAAGATATTTATATCAAATCAATATCTTAAAAGATACAAATAAGATAATATCCTAGTTTGTTTTAATTTTAAAAATGAAAAGGATATCTAAATATCAAGATAATATCTCTAATTATATATATATATATATATAGCAGTAAATGGAATTTTGCTTTTGGGCCTGTTCTAAATGTATGATCTTGTAGGTTCACATAATGTTGGTAATGGCCCAAAACCTATTTTTGGCCCATAGGTCATAAGTGATATCTAGCAAGACATTAGGACTACCAAAATTATGTGAAAGTTTATACTCCGACCTAACCTATTTTGCAAAGAGTATTATAATCCTTGTATCACATTATATTTCTCAATTGAACATAAGGCAAGGATCATGTCATCTTTACATAGTTCAATTCTTTCACAATCTCTAATATATTGATGTAAAATAATATTGATAACCTTTATTAATTCATTTCTGCATGACCATGAAATCTTTTTAGTCTAACTTATCGAGGGGCCTAGAGCTATATTTCTCATAAATATATGAAGAAAAAATTCCTTCTCAATCACTCATATTCCTTTATATGATGTACTTTGTGTTTACTATCAGTTTGTGTAATCATCTTATTAAAGATAATGTTGGACTGTATCAAAACATGAAGTTCATCATATTCGAATCTATTGCGATTTTTAGGTCAGATGATTGAGTTAATATTATTACATGAGAATCACTTATGATTATTAATCCATGTAGTATTCTCATAACTAGTCAGCCTAATATAATGTTTCTTAAACATGAGTCTATGCATTAGATTTAATATCCCACATTTATGAACAGTAAAACATAGTCATCAATCAAAACACTAGTCTTCATTGATTATTATTCTAATAATAATGATTGACTAGGGATAATTTAGAATAGAATTCTTTGCACCTAAACGTATTACTATCAAGTCACATACTTCATGACATAAGATAGAATTAACTATTCATGAAATTTTTTATTTAGCCAGCAACAAAAGAGATATTTAATAAAAATGCAACCCTGACATTATTAAGAAAATATTCATTACAAGAAATGATAAAATGGCATATAACTAATAGTCTCCCACTTACACTAGGCCTAATAAAAAATTTATCGAATACCCATTGACCTAGTATGACTCTCTTGCTTTGGTTGTGATAGGAGTTTGGTGAATAGATGAACAATGTTGTCATTAGTTAGCACTCTGCATATCTTCATGTCTTTCCTCTTATTGATCTCTCAAATGAGATGAAAATGCATATGTGTTTGGATCATTGATGTGATCTTGGCAACTTAGCCTATACTTTGGATCCATTATTATTATAATGCAAGTCCACTGGATTTGAAATGTTAGGTCCAACATCCAGTACAGTGATAAATTTCTTAATCCAAATAACTTCCTTAGTTGCTTACAAGGTAGCTACATACTTATTTTTTTTTATTGTAGAATCGACCATAGAGATCTTGCTTTGAACTTTTCTAGCTTACTACACCTCTATTCAAACAAAACATGTAACCTAACTGTGATCGAAATCATCCTTGTCAGGTTATGTAACCACTTACAACCAGCTTGTCTTCTTGTCCTCCATATATTAAAAATGCATGTTTAGTTCTTCTCATGTACTTAAGGTTATTCTTAACTATTGTCCAATGACTTTTAGATTTGACTAGTGCCTGTTTGTTTTACTCAGTGCATATGAAACATCAGGTTAAATACATAACATGGCATACATGATAGATCCAATAGTAGAAGTGTATGGAATTTTACTCATACGCTTTTGATCATCTTGTGTCTGTGGACACTAAGTATTGTTAAGTGTTATGCCATGTGACATTGGTAAGAATCATCTATTGGAATTTTGCATACTAAACCTATTCAATACCTTATCAATTTATGTACTTTGACTTAGGTTAATAAGCCTTTTATATCTATCCCTATAGAACTTAATGCATAATATGTAGGTGCCTTAACCTAAGTCTTTCATTGAAAAACATTTCCTAACTATGATTTAACATTTTTTAGGGTAGGGATATCGTTTCCAATGAGTAATATATCATCAACTTATAGCAAAAGGAAAACTATTATGTTTCCACTAATTTTCTTGTAAGCACAAGGCTCATATTCACTTTTGATGAAACCAAACTCTTTGAATACTTCATCAAAATGAAGATTATAACTCTAAGAAGTTTGCTTTAATCTATAAATGGACCTTTAAAGCTTGTAAACTTGTCTAAAATTATCAAGACTGAAAATACCTTTTTGTTGTGTCATATACACATCATCAAGAAGATTTCCATTAAGAAATGTTGTTTTGACATCTCTTTGCCATATCTTATAATCATAATATGCATCTATGACAAGGAGAATTTGAATGGATATATGCATAACAACTGGTGAAAAGTTTTAATCATAGTCTATACCATGTGTTTACTTATAACCTTTTATAACCAACCTTAGTTTATAGGTATGCACATTGCCATCCATGTCTATTTTCTTTTTAAAACATGTTTGCACCAAATAGTTTTTTAACTATTAGGTAGATCAATCAAAGTTCATGCTTTATTATCATACATGGATTGTATTTCAAATCTCATAGCTTGTAACCATATCTTAGAGTCTGGATTATCCACAACCTCTTGATAGTATGTGGCCTCACTTTGGTTTATAAGCATCACTTCATTAATTTTAGCTAAGAGAAATCCATATCTTTTAGGTCTCTAATGTGTTCTTATAAGCCTTTTAGAACTTGTGTTACCTGCATAGGTTCAACAATTGCTTGTGAATCCTATTGAGATTCCATAGATGGTTCTTTTTGAATTTCTTTAAATTAAACTTTACTCCCACTAGTTTGTTTAGAAATGAACTCTCTTTCTAAAAAGACACCATTCCAAGCAATAAACACTTTATTCTCAAAAGTATTATAGAAGTAATATGTTTAAGTTTCTTTAGGATATCATACAAAATCTATAGAAAAGACAAACTAAAAGATTTCTTAGTCCATATCTCATATGGTGTCTTTTCAAACTACAATTGATGGAGTTTTGTTTAGTAGGAACATAGTAATTTCTAAGGAATAACCTTAAAAGGATATTGGAATGTCTTACTCATCATATATCAAACCATATCTAATAAGTTTTGATTTCTCCATTTAGATACACCATTCCATTATGGTGTTCCTAATGGAGTTAATTGTGAGACTATCCCATAAACTCTAAGATTATTAGTAAAGTCTTTGCTTAAATATTCACCACCTCAATTTGATCAAAGTGCTTTAATACTTTACCCAGTTGGTTTTATACTTTAGTTTTGAAAATTTTAAACATTTCAAAAGATTTAAATTTATGTTTCATAAGATAAATATAAATATACTTGTTATAATCATTTGTGAAAGTGATGAAGTATTGAAAACCTCCACTAGCAGTCAAACAAATGATCCATATACATTAATATTTACTAGGCCCAATAAGTCATTAGTTCTTTCACTATGCCCTGTGAAAAAGGGTTTTAGTCATTTTCCCTAATAAACAAGATTCACGTGTTTCCAATTATTCAAAATCTAATGAATTCAAAAGTCAATGTTGTTGGAGTTTTGATATGCATTTATATGGCCTAAATGACAGCGCCAGAAATAGTCAAAATTTGAGTCATTAGATTTATACTTCTTGGTATCAATATTATAGATCGACTCAACATTACTATTTTTAAGATTTAGGACGTAAAGTCATTCGATAGATGAGCATAACCATAAAGCATGTCATCATAATGTCTAAACAAGAAATGGAAAAAATGTTCCTACTCAAAGCAAACACATAATAACAATTATTCAATGTCAAAATAAGTCCACTAAGCATAGCTAACTCATAAGTTTTGATGGCTAAAGTAGTAACTCTTGCCCATTTGCAATTAGTAGGTTCACCTCATCCTTAGCAAAAAAATCTACTTCTTTTTAGACTTGTACATTGTGACAAATGTGAGATCTATATCCAATATCTAATACCCATGAAATGGATTTAGAAGTAGATAAATTGACCACTATAATATGGATACTTGGAGTAGTAACTTGAATGTCCCTTTTCTTTTTAAGATCATCTAGATGAAGCTTGTAATTTCTCTTTCAATGACCTAAGTCATTTTAGAAATGGCATGCTCCCTCTTTTGTATGTTTGGACTTAGAGTTGGGCTTTGACTTCTTTAAGTCTTTTATAGCCTTTTTATTTCCCTTTCCTTTCCTTTCTTTTTCATCCCCTTCTCTTTGTTGACCATCAGAACATCTTTGATGTTGTTCTTGATGTTCTATTCAGTAGTCTTGAGCATCCCATTCAATTGATTTTCTATTTAACAATCTTAAGCATCCCATGTAATTCAAAAATAATTTTCTCCATATTACACATGTTTTAGATTATAAAGAATGCATCATATGCATCAGGCAAGGACTGGAGAATAATGTCCATAAGCAACTCTTGGATAATGATAAGGCCAAATTTCTGCAAGTGTTCAAGATGACCTTTCATTTGCAAAACATGGTGATTAATTGAGCTACCAATTGCTAACTTGCACGAGAGTAGAGCCTCAATGGTATTGAACCTTTCAATTTAGGCATTCTCTTGGAACATTTCCTTGACATGACTAGCCATTGTATAAGACTATATTTCTATCAATTGCTTTTGAAACTCTAATTTCATGCTAGCAAGTATAAGACAAGTGACATCTATTGAGTCATTAAGATGCTTAGTGTGAGCCTCTTTTTAGGCTATAAGAGTATTCACGATAGGCTCTATATGCATAGGTTGATCTAGGACATATTCCTTTCTTTCTTACTTGAGAACAATTCTCAAGTTTTTGTACCAGTCAAGGAAATTAGTCCCATTCAATTTATCCTTTTCAAGGATCGATTGCAATGACAAATTAGAGGTGTTTTTTGAAGTCATAATATATAATGAAGATATATAGAGTACACTTAGCATTTCATTAAATATTAACTCCCATTAAATTTTATCAAATCATCAACCCTTAAATTAGAATATTTCAATAATTGAAATCTAAGTTGGCCAAGATCCATATTTTCATTAATTATAAGTAAGCTTCGGCTTACCACTTAATATTTAGTTATTTAGGTAGGTAACACTTTACCAATTACATCTTATGTAACTTTTGGATAACTATGAGATTTTGACATCATATGTCCTGGCTTATGCCATCTAATGCCCTTGATTCAAAAATATTTTGGTAACCTAGTTAATTCTAACAATTTCAAGCTTATGGATATCACTATTATCCATCTTGTCTTACTAAGATGGCCTAATATATCTTATTTTGGGAAAACTTCAATTTAGTAATCAAAGTCTTGACAAGTGTTAGAGTTATGGTAGGCATTTCATGACATAATCTTATTGAGGGATTTTACCTCCTTTTATCCTATTAAGTATTTTTATGTTGTATCTTATACATCACATGCATTGCATCCTAAACATCCATACATAATAATAACAAAAATAAATATATCATAGCATGGCCCTTAATTTAGATTAATGTTCACAAGTCAATATGAAAATTAAAGGTCAATCATTGGGTAAATCTTTATCTCCATGGATTTGCCTAGGTTGCCATTAACAGTCTTCGCCGCATGTCTTAAAAATCACCATCTTATGCCTTGAAGGTCTCCATTACAAGTTGAAATTTACATAATTGTAATCCATATAATCATAATGCTAGTGAAATAAATTATTACAACAAAATAAATGGCACGTAGACTATTTTTAAAAAATTACAACCCTTGAAAATATAGAAATTGTAAAGATAATCACATTGGTCTAAAGGGTCATACCATACATCGTGTAAAAAGAAATATAAGCAAAAGATTTGAAATACACTAAATAGATTATGTTAGGGCAATTAATAATTTATGTTAAAAATCCATTCAAGGTCAAGGGGCAGTGCCCTTAGTGGGAGTCCCTACTCATTTATATGAGTTGCTACCTAAATTCTGTTAGTTTTAATTGATTAGATTAACAAATCTATTCGTAACAAAATTAATTAATCACTATCTAACACTTAAGTAGATTTGTAAAATTTGTTAATATGTTCAAAACAAATTATTTATATTCAATAATTATGCTGGTCCTATAACATCAATAAATCTATTCAAAATAAATTATTATAAGTTTAACAATTAAACAATCTACCATGATTAATGAAATGAGAAATAGAATACATGAATCTTATTAAACTATGTTAATCAAATTAACTATAGATAATAAGAAACAGTAAAATGTGTTAATCAAACACTTTCAAATTCATTTAATCATATTAAACCTTAAGACACATTAATCTAATTAATGTATTATTTTTTTCCATGTAAATTAATCAAATTGCCTTTAACCTAATATGTTTTACATCAAACCTTTGAAACAATTTTCAACATAACACATCCATGTTCACATATGTAACACTTATATATAGAACAATATCAAATTCAATTTGATCTAATTTGCAAGTGGCTATGATACCACTATTGATTTTATATAGCAAGAATAATGAAAAAATAAAAATTTTAATGTACAAAATCCACCAAAGACCCATGCGATTCAGTTAAATGATGAAGAAGGATGTGAAAAATTTTATCAATTCGAACAAAGGAGGCAAGATTGATGGAAGGTAGAGAGGGGATTTACACTAGTAACACCTAATCTCGATCTTAGAGTATAGATTGTCGGATTGAGATGCTACCAATATGATAAATGTCATATGCAACTATCCATATGAATAGGCTCTCCAAAAATAATTAGTGTGCCATCACTAGGATTTTTCTCTCTAAAACATTTTCTAAAAAGTAACGTGAACGTTCTCACACAATCTTAGAAAACCCTAAACATACATATATATTTTAATCATTAAGATATTTATGTCAACTCTATATCATAAAAGATATATATAAAATATTATCCTATTTTGTTTTAACTTTTAAATTGAAAAAGATATCTAAATATTACGATAATATCTCTAATTATCTCAATTTATATTTAGAGATAGCAGTATATATAATTTTGTTTTTGGGCTTGTTCTAAGTGTGCAATCTTGGTGGCCCATAACCTATTTCTAACCATAAGTCATAAGTGCTATCTAGCAAGACATTATGACTATGCAAATTATACGAAGGTTAATAATTTGATCTAACCTATTTTACAAATAGTATTATAATTATTTTCTCACATTATATCTTAAATGAACATAAGGCATAGATCATGTCATCTTTATATAGTTCAGTTCTTTCTCGTTCTCCAAGTAGATTGATATAAAATGACATTGATAACCTTTATCAATTCATTTATGGGTGGCCATGAAATCTCTTTAGTCTAACTTGTTGATAGGCCTAAAGATATATTTCTCATAAACATATGAAGGATAAATTCCTTTTTAATCACTCATTCTTTTATATGATTTACTTTATGTCCAATATAAGTCTATATAATCATTCGATTAAATGTGATGTTGGACTGTATCAAAATATAAAGTTCATCATATTGGAATCTATGGTTATTTTAGGTTAAAGGATTAAGTTCATGCCATTTGTGTGAGAATCACTTATAACTATTAATCAATGTAGTATTCATATAGTAGGTCAATCTAATACAACATTTTTTAAACATGTATATATGTGTTTGATTTATTTATGACCAATAAAACATAGTCATCAATCAAAATACATACTAATCTTCATTTATTACTATCCCAAGAATAATGACTGACTAGAGACAGTTTATAATAGAATTATTTACACATAAAAGGTTTTAATATCAAGTCGTATACTGTTAGTTATTTGTCCTAGACTAATGCTTGTAATGGATATTTTTTAATAATGTCATTGTTGCAATATCATTAAATATCTCTTTTATATTTTTATTATGGCTAAATTAAAAATTTCATGAATAGTTAATTCTACCTAATGTCATCAAGTATGTGACTTGATAGTAAAACTTTTAGGTGTAAAAATACTATTCTAAATTGTCCCTAGTAAGTCATTATTGTTGGGATAATAATCAATGAAGACTATTATGTGTTTAATTGATGACTATATTTTACTAGTCATGGATATGTGATACTAAGTCAAACATATAGAAATATGTTTAATAAATATCGTACTAGATCGACCCGCTATGAGAACACTACATGGATTAATAGTCATAAATGATTTTCATGCAATAGTATTAACTTAATCCTCTGACGTAAAAATCACTATAGATTCCAATATGATGAACTTCATGTTTTGATATAGTCTAACATTATCTTTAACTAGATGATCACACAGACTAATATCGGACATGGAGTAAATCATATAAAGCAATATGAGTGATTGAGAAGGAATTTGTCCCCCATATATTTTTATGAGAAATATACCTCTAGACCTTTTGATAAGTTATATTGAAGAAATTGCATGGTCATACGATGATGAATTGATAAAGGTTGTCAATGTCATTTTATATTAGTCTACTTAGAATTTTAGAAATAATTGAACTATATAAGGATGACATGATCCATGCCTTGTGTTCATCTAAGATATAATGTGATGGAAGGAATATAACACTATTTGTGAAATAGGTTAGGTTGGATTATTGACCTTCACATAATTTGGGTAGTCATAATATCTTGCTACAGGTCACTTATGACTTGTAGGTCAGAAATAGGTTTTGGGCCACCACACACATAGAATAAGCCCAAAATGAAATTAGATTTTTTACTATCCTTTCTATTTATAATTAAGATAATTAAAGATTTTATTTAAATTAAAACAAAACAGGATATTATCAGTATTTTTAAAATACATAGTTGGCATAAAATATTTTAAGAAATATATATATATATACACACACATGCACATTTTTTTAGGGTTTTATGTATGAAAGAGTGTATTCATGGTTTTCTTCAGAAAACACAAAAAAAAAAAAAAAAGAGAGAGAAACCCTAGTGCTAGCATACCTATGTTTTTAAAGTAGCCTATTCATATGGATAATCAAAGAGGGTGATTATCTTTTAGTGAAGCCTTAATCCGACTTCAAGCATGAGGTAGGTTGTTACCGATGTAACTCCCTCTCAGCATTCCAACATATTTATCACTTTTTACACAAATTCATAAGATTCGTATACTTTCTTTTTGATTTAATCGAATGGCATATATCCTTAGTGGGATTCCTTGTATAAAAGTTTTGTTTTTCCATTATATTTGTTATATAAATCCTAACACGTACTTAATGACATAAGGTAGAATTAATTATTCATGAAATTTATCATTTAGTTGTAAATAAAATAGATGTTTAATAAATGCAATCATGAAATTATTAAGAAAATATCCATTACAAGAATTAACCTAAGGCACATAACTGACAACATCTTCTACAATAACTTTTTGAATCATTCGACGAATGTATGAGTTGTAACACCTTGGAATAGGGCACCCCACTTATTTGCATTTCTTTTTTTTAAAAAAAAGGTTTAAATCCTTAAGGAGCATGTGTAAGCCTCCTCCCATGTAAATATGTAATGCATTCCCCTCTCCATTAATGTAAATATTGATTCTCCTATGTAAATATTTATGTATTCCCCATTCCTTACTATGTAAATATTACTTATTTATGTAAATACCCCGTCCCTTACTATGTGAGTACTCATACATGTCCCTTACTCAGTTTGTAAAAGGGATTTCCTTTTATTGCACATTCCTTTTATCTATGTAAAGAGTTTTAATGTAAATTTTAGTCTCTTTTTGTAAATGCTCTTTTGGGATTTTGGCCTTGCTGAGTCTGAAGGACTATACATATTCTTTATCCCATATTGATAGATAAATAAGATCACATGAAGGAAAGAGCCACTGAACCTTAAGTGTGGGATAAATAAGGTTGGGGAGGATCTTTTTGAATAATGTGTGTATCTCATGCATACATGTGTAATTTATTTATTCATGGATCATCATAATAAGATCTATTTTGCAGCCATCATAGCTCCACCCAAATCTGCATGGAAGAGAAGAGGAAGAAGGCTAGTTAGGAAGAGCAAAACACCTAGACCTATTCAAAATATAGAACTACTAATGGAACAAGCAAACCATACAATATAAGTAGAATTAATGGAGAGCATGAAGGAAAATTTTTATTGAATGATGGAGGAATAAGTTACCAATGAGGCACATAGTCACCTTAATGAGATCTTATTGAAGAAAAGAGAGTCATCTTCTAGTACAACTGACAAAGTGACAAACTGATAGAGACCCTACCCCTAATGATTATTGACAATGATCTATTTAGTATGGATGATTACTATAAGAGAAACGCTATGAAAGAAATAGGTGGCACAACGGTAGTGTTAGATAAAGGAGTAGGAGAAGATAAGGAGAATGCCAAGATTGACTACTTTGTCAAGCAATTAGAAAAGATCCAAAAGACATTAAATGTGAAGGGATAAGAGTGAGGAGCCGATATTGAGGAGTTATTAACTTATAAACATGAAAAACACCCATCCAATTTTGGAATGCCTAAGCTCTATAAATTTATGAGGACTTAAAGATACATATAATCATATTTGCTTGTGTGTGCTTACCAAAAAGGCCTTTATGATCTTGATTAATACAATGTTAGAATTGTTTAAGTTGTCACTAAAAGAGTCAACTAAGAGATGGCATTTCAATTAGCCTAAGATAATTAAGGAAGATGGAAGGAATTTACTTAAGCTTTTTAGAGCTAATACTCATGCAATTCAAAGTTGGAAACCACTATTCAAGATTTAAAGTCATTAAAATATAATAGTGGTAAAAGCTTTAGTGATTATTTCAGAAGATAGGAAAAAAATGGTTGCTTAGCTAAGGTCTTGGTTAACAAAAAGGAATAAGTAAGGATGATTGTTAAGGGTACTATTAAACATTGACATTAGAATGGTCAAAAGTTTTGAAGACTTAAGAGAGACAGGGTTACAAGTCGAAAAACTATAGTCAAATTTGAAAAAGCAATATCCAAAAAGAAGAAGTTATTAGCCCTATGGATAGCTAGAGGGGGAACGAGACAGTAGATGTGGACATAGTGTGTCTTGCTAGGCAATTCATTGATTTCCTTGTCCAAAGCTTTTAAGTGACTTTAGAAGAAAAGAGTGTTGAAATTGCTACTACCCAAGCTACCCCCAAATCCTTTACTAAGGGGGTATGATGTGAATGCCTACTGTGTTTTTCACTATCGGGCCAATCATCACACTAATGATTATTTCAAATTGAAGCATGAGATTTAAAACCTTATTAACTCTAAGATTATAGTCCCACTAACTCTCATGCAATCGAGTATTAAGGAAAACCCTTTTACAAACTATTGCAATGTCTTACCTCTAACATAAGGAACCTTTATGATAGACTCCAAGGTCCCTAAAGAGCTTGTTATGGTGACCTTTATGAAGGTGCCACCCTTAGGTGTTGTGGTTATTGTTATTAGTTATACCATTTAATCCATGGGAGAGTTTGGATGAAGAAAAAAAGGAGCTAAAAAAAAAGAAAATAAACATTTAAAAAGATATCGATGAATAGAGAGTGGAGAAGCAAGCAAGGAACTTAGGATGGAGAAGGAAGTAGAACAACTTTTAATAAAGAAAAGAGAGGAAGAAAATGGGGTCTTGAGGCAATTAAAGAAGACCCTACCCAAATTAGCGTGTGGAAATTGTTAAGATTCAAGAAGCATAAGAAGGCCATGATAAAAGCATTGTCTTGTTTGGTTATCTCTAAGGAAACATCTTTTATAGATGTAGTGACTTTGGTAAGGAAATGAGATAAAGGGATGGTAGTTTTCTCTAATGAAAATCTACCTCTTGAAGGGCAAGATCATAATATGACATTATTTATTAAGGTTGAATAAAGGGGGAACACACGTCGTGCATTATGGTGGACGATGGATCAAGGATCAATGTATTCTCTTTGAAATTATTGTCAAAGTTCTATATGTCTATGAAAGACCTGAAAACATCTAAGAGTTTATTATGTTAAATCTATTAGTGGCATTTTTTTTTTCTATTATTAAGGAGACCATGGTACCCTTGGGAGAAGTACTTCCACTTTATACTAAAAGATGAAGATTTTGTATAAGGGTGAATCGCCATTTTTGTCGAGGTTGGAAAAGTGGTATTTACACTAAGCATTGTAGTTTTGCACCTTAGGGATTTTGAGGTTGTTAGAGTTATGCATAGTTAAATAGATCCTAAGGCAGGAAATATCATATGGGGATGAATTTTCTTTTACGATAATTTCTTAGTAGAAATGTCACAGGTGTGCCCGAGCTTGCAAACATCCTACCTATAGAACTAGGAATGGATTGGGTTATAAGGAGAGTCATGCCAAGATTAAGGTTAAAGACCCTAGGTGACCTTTGTCAAAATATTTTATGAAGGAAGGAAAAGTGATGGAAGAGGAAGGAAAAAGAGGTCCCATTAGAAAAAGAATCATTTAATGACCTAAAAGAGATCTTTGCTAGACATATGCAAATCAATGAAGTAGAGTTTAAATACTAGGATAATAAAAAGGCATCCGAGGAAGAAGATTGAAAGGGTAAGAGGAAAGAGAAAAAAACTATAGTCTTTAAGAAATAGAAGGACAAGGAATAAGAGAAAGACTATTTTTATACTTTATAGGGTCCATAGGATGATTGGCCTTAGAAAGAGATAACACAATAACATTAGCAAGAGTTATTTAACCAACATATAAGGAAATGAATGAGCAAGCTAAAGTATGGTTAGTTGAGCTAGCCATGTAAGAGCCAAATGATGGTAATAAGAAGGTGAATGAAGTAAACACTAAGTAGCCAAATGATGGTCATCTAAAGCCTCTTTCCTAAGTAGATTGAGGTTCAAGAGAAAGAGGAGAACCAAGAACAGTTTAACACTGAAGAGACTTTAAATGTAACCCTAAAGGAATCCCCTACCCCTGATGTTATAGTTGTTATTGTCTTGAGCTTGTATGAGGATGATCATGTATTTATTTCCTAGTTTAAGGTAATGCACAATGAATTTGCATACTTGTGTGATGCCTCTTGATGGTAATGTACATGTCATGTATCATTTCATAATTATATTTAACATTAATTTTGCACATACCATAAGATTAATCTTAGCATATAGAAAAATCCTAAAATTTTGCTAATGGCTAGTGACATCACACTTGAGGAGTAGAGAAAGTTTGAGTAGCTACTAAGGAACTATCAAAGGGAGTTTGCATGGACTCATAAAGACATGTCAAGGGTCGATCAATAGGTTGTTGAGCATAGAATTCCCACCAACTAGTATATGAAACCATTAAAGTAAAAGCTCAAACAAATACAACTGGAATGGGTTCATTCAATAAAAAATAAATGGTCAAGCAAATGAAAACTATGTTTTTAGAAGTAGTAGACTATCTTGAATGGTTAATTGATGTAATGTTAATGCCTAAGAAGAATAAATAGCTAAGGATGTGTGTTGATTACCAATATTTGAATATAACATGCCTAAAAGACGATTTCCCATTAGACCACATCGACATGTTAGTTAAAAGTGTGACTACTTGCATTATGTATTCATTTAGGGATGGTTCTTAAGCTATAATTAGATTTTTATGGTTATCACATATAAGGAGAATACTACTTTTATCATTAAATCGAGTACCTATTGTTGCCATATGATATTAGTTAGATTAAAGAATGCTAGAGCGACTCACCCGTGAATGGCAACTATATTATTCCATGATCTGATACATAAAAGAGGTAAAGGTGTATGTTAATGATATGATGGTGAAGTTGAAAATATGAGGACATTTTAAGGCTCGATAAAAGTTCTTACAAATAGTAGATTAGTATAATTTTAGGCTCAACCGATGATAGGCTAGTGCTATATAAATATTCTCTTGAACTACAAGTGCACAAGTCATCAAGTAATAAAGTGTACAAGAGTATGGATATCATTCCATGATGGAACATGTAATAAGTACTAAGCATTTTATTCTTATAATATCTAGAAATTTTAATTGAAATAAAGTTTAAACTAGAATTTAAAATAAATAAACTGTAAACAAAGTAATTATAAAGAAAATAATCAATAGAAGAAGTTAGGCAGGGGTTCAACTTCACTTATTAACTACTTATGGTTTCTATTCTTCCATTCAATTGATTTATTCATTTAGAGTTACTATTACATCACTTAGATGATTAATTAATATCTCTTGAGTATCAATTAATATATAAGAATGTGTTAAACTAAATGTCTCTCAACACAATAATTAAACATCATGTTATTATAAAAAAAAAATTGCAAGATCCTGATGATAAAAATAAACTATTAAGGTCTCTAAACTATTAAGGTCAGTCAACGTATAATAGATTAAGGGAATCATTGAAGGTCCATTTCATGAAAAAACATCTCTCAATATTCAATTCACCAAACTCAATACAATTAAGTGTCGTTAATCAATAACATAAAGCTCACAATGATAACTAACACTATAATGAATAAAATCAAAAGAACTTATATTAGAAAATCATAAGAGTTAAACAAGATCCATCTACAAGCCTAGCATAAAGGAAATTAGCTCATA
Organism: Omphalea diandra; assembly: GCA_949677035.1. Lineage (NCBI taxonomy): Eukaryota > Viridiplantae > Streptophyta > Magnoliopsida > Malpighiales > Euphorbiaceae > Omphalea > Omphalea diandra. The sequence continues at coordinate 1,756 of CATIWR010208365.1, read as the reverse complement.
ATGGAAGAAAGAGAAGAAGAAACAATCAAAATAATGATATTTGATGTCATAGACTTCAATCCTCAAAGCTTTTAAATGATTGCCCTTTTGCTCCTAAACCCTTACATCATTGATTTCTTTGCTTTTTAGATGATTATTTGATAATTATTCATGCCTAGTTGATAGGTTTTTGCTTCATTTTATAGTCCTCTTAAGGTATTTACTAAGTAGAAAGCTTAAGGAATTGGAAAAGGAAGAAATTTGAGAAAATTTGAGAATCCCATTTTTTATTTTCTCGTGTGCACGACCATGAGCATGGCCTTGCCTTTTTATGATTCCTCAAGCATGGCGTTGTCATGGTCTCAATTTTATGTCTTGTGTGAGCATGGCCATGTCTAGATAAGGCATGGCAATGTTTAGAGGTAGCAAAACTATGCTTAGTTCTAACCCATTTTTTAGAACAAAACATAAAAATTATAGTCCTACGTGTTATCTTTCCAATTCTTTTAAAATCACCTTATTTAGAGGTCTACAAAAGGAGTTGTACTTAAAATACTAAGTAGTGCTCAAAACTGAAACTTAAGTTGCCTTTTCTTGCTTTTTGGCCACTTTTCTTCTTTTTAACCTTATAAAACACAAATTTACTTCCTTTTATCCTTTCCATATGAAAGAATTTGTTATGAAATGTAAGTAAAATTTGCACCAAACAAATTCAATATATGTAAATTATGCACCAAATAAATTCCCCTAAATTTAAACTCTTACTTGTCCTCATGCAAGAACTAATCCTTGTAAAATCTAATAACTTAAATGATAAGTAACAAGTTCCAAGGTCTTTAGGAGAAGTTTATCTCAGTGATAACAAAAATTTTCATCAACTAAGCAAATGGACTTATAATAATAACAAGTTCGTAACTAACATGTTTAATTCATAATCAATTAACATAATAGAGTATGTGTGTCTCTCAGCAACATATTTTATTTAAAATTTCAGCTTCTAATCACACATAACTTAGGCAAGATTATACTTCAACTGCTTAAAAGTCACATATTACCATAGACAAGACTATCCTATCTTTCTCCACTAATGTATATCTTATCAACCTATTATTTTCTTTTCATCATCTTCCTTTTTCTATTATTTTACTCTTTCTTTTCTTTTCATCATCTTCCTTTTTCTATTATTTTACACGTGAGCAAAATACGAAAATATCAATTTGCCACCCCTAAACTTGAATTGATCATTATGGTATACAATGAAACAATAAATGAGCCCTTTTTGCAAATTCATAAAAAATGCACATATGCACATGAATGATCGAACACAAAACATATCATTATATAACCATATCCTAACTTTATTCTCTTGATAAGGGAGGTAACATATTATTTAGGCTATATGGTCATAATATAGGTTATGGTTAATAAAGGAAAGGCTATCAATATTTACTTAGGAGTATTTTTGTAAGGCTCAAAATAGGTGACAAGGGACAATGTAAATCAAGGTATAAATGGGGAATAATGGGCAGCCAAAGAATGCCTCATCATTTCCTTAGGATTACTAAGTCTATGATTTCACTTCAAAAGATGGTTTAGCAAGTTCTTACAAGTTTAGGAGTGCCCCCCCTCACCTAATTCATACATACCTATCAATTTCAATTTCAAAATCCATATCTCACCAAGTTGTGTTCAAATTGTTCTATTACGATAATTAATTATAAATCAAACATATCCAGTAAGACCATGCTACTATCATAAACAAATTTAACTAAATTGA
>CATIWR010208222.1:0-17007 GCA_949677035.1 Omphalea diandra | reverse complement strand
TTCTATAAGAAGCACATAATACTCCATATGCAATGCATCCAGGAATGATGAAGATGTATAATACCATGCGATCTCTATTTTTGGTGGCCTAAGATAAAGAAAGATGTAACAATATATGTTTCAACATGTTTGACTTATCAGCAAATCAAAACGGAACATCAAACACCAGTTAAAAAATTGAAACCATTAACAATTCCAATATGGAAATGGGAAAGAATAACCATGGACTTTGTATATGGGTCATCGAGGACTTTGAAGAAGAATGATGTTATATGGGTAATCATTGATAGACTAAGTTAGCTCACTTTTTGCCTATTCGATGGGTAGTTCACTTAAGCACTTAACCAATAAATATATGAATGAAATTGTCATATTACATGGTGTTCCAGTATCCATTGTATCAGATAGAGATCCATGATTTATATCTTGATTTTAGGTCAGTTTGTAATAGGCTTTGGGTGTCAAGTTGAGTTTTAGTATCGCTTTTCATCCTCAGACAATTGGGCAATTAGAAATATCAATTCATACACTTGAAGACATGCTTCGAGTTTCTGTGATAAAGTTTAAAGGTGCATAGAATAAATATATTGCCTTAATTGAATTTGCTTGTATATGAAGCACTATATGGAAGAAAATGCCAAAGTTTTATTTATTAGGATAAAGAAGTCCTCAATATATAGGACCATATGAGATCCTGGAAAGAATTGGTCCATTGGCTTATAGGCTAGCACTACCACTTGAGATGGCTCAAACTCATGATTTATTCCATATAAGTATGCTAAGAAAGTATCTATTTGATCTTACACAAATACTAAAGGATCCAATAATAACAATTGCAGATGATGTAAGTTACATTAAAGAATAAGTGGAAATCATTTGTTATAAGACAAAACAGTTATGAAATGGAGAAATCCCTTTAGTTATGGTGTTACAGAAAAACCACTCATAATAAGAGGCTATATGGGAAACCGAAGAGAATGTGAATCGACAATATCCATATTTGTTTAAAGGTATTGAATTTCGAGGATGAAATTCTTTATAAGAGGGGAAGAAATGTAATGTCCCAATCCACATTAATTGGCATTATCACATGAACATATTCATAGCATAAATGATTTGAATCCCTACATGAACATAAGTATTGGATAAATGATCATTTAGACATGTGTATTGGATTAACACAACGATGACACTTGCACCATTGTATTTGGGACATTTGAATATATATGTAATTTGTATAGTTGCATGGAAAATTATCCTATATTGTCTGCATGTTATAGGATCATAAATAATGGTGTTGTAGAGCTTATTTGAAAGTATACGAAGCTTATATGGATTAGGAGATGGATAAAGGTGGTTAAGGAGTAAAGAAAAGGGACTAAAAGAGGAAAATGAACTTCCAACTAATAGGAAAGTAACACCATGATTTTGGCTTATTATAATAGGTTTATAAGTGGAATTTTCAACCCTTTAGGATTAGAATAGAGAGGCTAGTGGTGAGGTACAGTAGAAGAAAGAGAGAGCTAAGGAAGAAAGAAAGAAAGGAAAAAGGAGAAGAAGAAGAAGAAGAAGAAGAAGAAGAAGAAGAAGAAGAGAGAGAAGAGTGAGCTGCCTAGGAAAGAATCATAAGGTTTTTTGATTATGGGACAATAGTTAAGTCAATTTATCTTCTTCCCACATGAAATTAACTCCTCATGACATTTTAATCATGCATGGTTATGAGACTTATGGAGTATTTGGGGTAGAACTTTTGGATGGAAGTTGAAATTCAAGAGAATAAGAGCTAATTGTATTGGTTTTATTGTTAGAGCATAATTTGTTACCTACAATTTTATGACACTAGACGAGGAATTAGGGAAAGTGAAGAATATGAAAGTTGTAGTTTTATGCTCCATATAAATTCATATGAAATAGTTTGCTTGATTTGGTGTGTGTGAGGAGATATGGCTCCTTCATTAGGGCTGGTTCATAACTAGCCAAAATTACCTTAGTCTTTCTATTTTCTTATATTTTGATGGCCTTATGTTCAGATTTAGACAAAGTGAAAAATATGAAATTTTTAGGGTTATATCCCCTCTAAACACCTGTCAAGTATTTTTGATTGATTTGTTGTGTGGAAAGAGATATGACTTATTTATTGACATTGACCCTGTACCTTAATGAAACCTCGCCTGTCTTTTAATTCAGTTTTCCAAGAATTTGATAGCCATAGATTCAAAATTTGGTGATGTGTTAAACTTTAAAGTTTTATATTTATGTATGATATACATTTATATAAAATATTTTTTGCCAAATTTAGGATGGTTGTTGAGATATTGTCCCTTCATCATGACTGATTGTCACCATGTTGAAAACCTGCTCACCTTGAGATTGGTCATTTGTTTTGGTGACTTTATAGACTGAATTAGACAATGATTAAAACATGAAAAATTTTACTTTATATGTTTTGCAATTTTTAGTAAATTATTTTTGTAGTTGGATTTGTGCAATTTAAGATTTATACAAGAATGTAAGACATATTCAGATTGAGATAGCATTGGAATAGGACAAAATTAAAAAATTCACCACATTTTATGTATGTCTTAAATTAATGTGAAATTTGAGTATGTTGTATCATTAAGTGTATAGTTTATTTGAAAAAAAATGTAGTCATTTGGATAAGTTAATTTAGAGTTATTACTGTGAGAGTGTAGAAAGCTCAAGCTACCATATAAGGAAAATATGCATAAACACTAGGTCCACTTGCATGAATCATGCCATAGTTGCATACCTAGCATTCATAATCATTTTGACATACTTATAACCATGTAAGTATCAAATTTTAGGATCTCAACACTTTGAGAAAGCCCTAGAGAGAGAACCAAACCTACCATAAAGGTTGGTCATATCGAAAGGTGAGTAAAAACCATAAGTAGATTCTAATGTGTATGTGTGATAATTTTATGATATGATTATGTTCTATTGCATGTTTATGTGATTGAATTGTTACACTTTACATGTGAATACAAGTGAAGTGAGAATCATATGCTCTTAATGATTACTTGGTATACCATTGTAAAGGAACAATTGCATATGCAACTAAAAGGATGTTGTGACCAGCTTGCCAAACACTTGCAAAGCACTTGGAAGATGGACTAATATGTCTTATTGGCACATGTTATTGATCAAATGATTCACTAGTTATATGTTGGCCAATAAAATCAAATGTCACTTGAATCACATGAATTCCGAAAAGTAGTGTTTGCCTTGCAAGGTCATGACAAAAATCAATATGTTACACTTGTACACATAGTCAATTGTTATAGTTATAATGTATTTGATGATATTTGATTACTGGATATGCCATAAGAATTTGATTATTGTTTTTTATTCATTGAGTCATGACTCACTAAGTCATAATTATATTTTTCAAGTACTGAAACATAGAGTTTTGATACCTTGGTGCATAAAGTTTTGCTTAGAGACTCATGGACCACATATCATTGGCTAAATTCTAACTCTCTCTCTCCTTGAGTCATGTACATATGTCTATATAGGAATCGATTTGTAGTCACTAGCCTTGAACATTAGTGAACATATATGTACATTAAATACATATTGGATTGTGTGTGTATGATGGATAAGCCTTTATGTGTATGTATTTTCGGACATGAATGCCATGATTTGCAAATGAAAATGGTTGTTACAATGATTAACCCATGTTGTTGATTTATAGAACATGTGGTCTTTGTGTCTTATTTTTCAAAATATGCAAAAGTGATTCAACGGCTATTGGAGTTCTCATAATGCCCATCATAAACATCTCAATGCTTGTTGATTATTTGAGTGTACCCCGTTGGGAGTTTTAGAAGGTATAGCTCAAATTAAAGTACATTTCTAATGCCAATTACAAAAGCATAACAACCATGGCAAGGTCTAAAAAGCATTGCTTGATCTAGAGCATTTCACCAATGCCTATAACGAGGTTCAATTCTGCCCTATTGCAAAAGCATAATGCCCATTGTGAGGTCCAAAATGCATAGCTTTTACCTAAACATTTGTCCAATAACTGTTGTTAAAAAGGCAATGCATGTTGTGAGTGTTACAATGCCTGTTACATGTAGATAATGCCTATTGGTCTATTTAGCTAAGTTTTCTTTTGACTTACACTTTTTAATACTTAATGTTTTTTAACCTTCAACTCAAAAGTGCTAAAGGAATTCTTATCCAAAAATTACAACTCATGAAATTGATAGTTTTAACACAAACGATATTGGGTGAATGTTAGTCCTAATTCTTGTTTGTAATAATCAAAATAAGGACTTGGAACCTAGAACATTCAACATTCTCCCCCCTTTTTTTATGACAAACAATTCTTTAGAGGCTAATGATATCAAAGTTGATCAAACAATATATTATGTTTTCAATTCTTAACTCCCCTTTAACCTATTAAGGTTACATATTAAATTATCATGTCTTCCTATTATTTCTTACCCTCTCATTGTGTTCTTCCTTTATTATTATTTCAAAAAATTCTCTCCACTTTGGCATTATCAAAAAGAAGGAAAAATTGTAAGTAAAGATTGTGTGCACAAGATAAATAGCTATTCATTGCAAAAGACACGTAAAAAAGGAACATAAACTTTGTTCATTAAAAAAAAACACAAGATGTAGTCCATCATCATCTATAATTACAAAAAAAAAAAAGAGTAAAAAAATGCACAAAAGATTATGTAGATAGATCATGAGGAGGAGTGGTTTTCGAAGGAGGGGAAGAGAGTTGGTCTTTGGGCTCTGTATGTGCTGCAAGCTCCTTAGGGTCTGTTGTTGCCTTTGGTTCCTTGGAAGGAGGATTCTTGGATTCTTAGCTCTTTGCAAACTGTTTAATTAGCTGCTCTTAATTAATTTCACTCCCTGGTTGTAGATTTAATCCTTCAATAATATAATTAGTTACATCCTTAAGTTAAGATTTCAGCTTGTTCACATTTTTGTAGAAGCTAGTGAAGGAAGCTTCAACTCTTATAACATCAATAGTTAGTTGCTCAAGCTGTTTAAGAAGTCTATACTTAAAAAGGGATCTGGATAGAGAAGATTCATTTGTTATAATGTCGCTTGCAATTGTAACTTTTGCTTTGAGAATGTCTTTAGTGTTTCCATTTCCTTCTACTTCAAAAGGGATAACTCCTTCCTTAAGTATCAAATTGATAAAGTCATTGTCCAACCTTTACAATATTTTCTCATATATTGGCTCATTTGCAAGTAGCTTTTCCAACATTAAGTTAAGATCTTCATTCTCTTCCTCACTGGAAGGGATGGTTTTCACAAGTTTTGTTATCTTTATGATGTAGTGAGCCATTATAAAGGTATTTGACTTGTCCACCTGATTGTCTATCATTTGAAGTCGTAGCCATGACTGTTTGGTTTATTTTTCATACACTATATGTAGAAAAGGTCCATCAAGATGCAATTTCCATTGGATTGACCTCTGCTATTGATGTTCCATGTTATGAAGCAATGGATAATCCTTAAGGCATGACTTATAAAGTTAGAGGCTTTGTTGTTATTGCTGTTATTGGTAGTCCCATTTATGATTGACTTTCAAAACTGATTAATGTCAATCTTGAAGGATTGAGGAGATTTTGTCAACCCATTATTAGCTGCATTAAAACATCTAGCTAAATCATTCAAGCAAAACTTGTATTCTTCCCAAATAATTTGAATTTGATTATGCTTGGCTCAACATACATATGATAATCATTTTGTAAAACCTCAAAAGTTATGAGGACCTCAACTGTTAACTCCAAATAAGATAGTTTTTTGATATGGAAAAAGATTTTGCAACCTATTCCAATCATTAGTTCTTCCACTTGCCTTATTAAGTGGTATCTCTATAAGTCATTCCACTCCAAAAACTTCCCATAACACAAATGTCTTTTTACCAACCTATGAGCCATATCATTTTCTTTGTAACTTTTCTGAGACAAATGGTTTACCAAAGTAGCAGTTGCATATTTTGAAAGAGACTTGGGTGCTTGCTCTATTATAGGTTGTTGCAATGCTTTCCTCTTTTCCTTTAGATTCATGAGATGCTTTGGGTTTCTTTGGTTTACATTGAGTTGATGATGATTTTATAGTTCTTTTCTTTTTTTGAGTTGACATAGAGGCTAGGTTTTCCTTAGTGTCAGAGTTGGATCTAGAGGAGGATGGTTTCCTTGCAACTTGTTTGAATCTTTTAGTGAATTTGGTTTTAGGTGGAATGGTAAAAATTATAGTTTAACAGAGATTTGAGAGATGAATAAGATGCAAAGCAAGAGTATATAAAAAAATTATTTAGGTTCAAAGGGTTTAAAAAGTTGTTCAATGCTTCCCCCTTTTGAAAAATATATGACCATTGAAGATGGCAACGACCGCGTTGATAAAGACAATGGTCGTTAAAAATGATTGTTAACATGGTTTCTAAAAAAAAAATCCAACGATGGTGGCATATTCATAATGGTTATTGCAAAGAAGACAATGATCATTGGGGATTCATAATGATCATGGAGACCAACAAAACAAAATAAAGGACTTCACATATGATTCAATGGTCATTGTATATAACAAAATGATTGTTGAACTTGTTCCTTACCAAAAACTTAGTTAAAACCAATTTTTAGTGAAATAAATGAGCTTTATAGCTTATAAATATTTTCAATCAAATTCAATGAAATGGTTATGAATTTAATTGAAATTTAGATAAGTTGATCATAATCATTCATAGTTAAAACTTTTAGTCAATGAATCTAAACAATTTAATAGTGATCAAATAATAACAAATGGAATAAAGCTCAAAAGGTAAATTCAGAAAGAGATAAACCTAATTGATGCCACTACAAGGTGTTGTCATCTATCATATCAAGTTCCCTTTTGATGAATTGCATCATCACAAAGAGTTTTTGTGAAAATATTTACCAATTAATGTTTAGAATAAAAAAATTCTAATACAATATTGTTATTATTTACATGATCTCTGATTAGATGATGTCTTATGTCTATATGTTTGCTTCTATAATGCTAAATGGGATTTTTGGACAAGTTTATGGCACTAATATTATCACACTTAATGGCAAGTTGCTTTAAAATAACTTTATAATAAGAAATTTATTGTTTCATCATTAAGATTTAGGCACAACTTAGGCCAACTTCTGTTGTATCTAGCTTGGGAGTTTTGGTAAACCAAGTTTGTTTTGATGATTACAAACACATCTAAAAGCTAACTCTTATTCAAGTTGTTGTGTAAGATCTTATAGGTGCATCAATCTTTTGACCAAAGGATTTAAAAGGAAGAGTTTTTTTGCAAAACTTTAAGAATTCAAAGCCAATTGGTGTTGTTGCATTGTGACTTTATCAATAAGCGTTGAAGATTCCCAACAAGCGTTGAAATGAGAACCACAATGCAAGTTAAGGTTTCTAGAGCCCTCAACCATCTAGTCTCTCATGGTACAACTAGCATTGGATATTGAAATGACTTGAACTTTATAACCTAACATTCATAATGGGCTTTGCATTTTCGCAATGGGTGTGGCTCATCAATACCTCAATAGGTATTGCATTTTTGCAATAGGCATTAGGCCAAAATGACTTAATGTGAATAGAACCCTCAAAGTCTCAACATGAGCATTGGAAAAGAACCAGACAGGACTAGAGTTTCTAGACCTTCCAATAGCAAATGTTTAACTATTCAACATGCATTGTGACACTTTTCAACAGGCATTGAACCAAAGCCAACAACCATTGAAACACTGTACAAAATATTGAAAAACATAATATCAAGTTCATATCCTCTTAGAGATTTGAAACAGGCATTGTACATATCCCAACATAAGTTGAAGTTAAATTCCAATTGGCAGTGAGAAGTTTCAATAGTCATTTGAGGAGCTGGTGACTAAAAAATTGTGTAAGTTAGAAGATAAGCGTCTAGACAAATCTCATTATAACATATAGTTCCAATGAGCATTTTAATAAAATGAACAACCATTGAAGTTACATTTTCATCCAACAACGAGCATGAAGACTATCCAACAGACATTGAATGACTACTTTATTACATAGAGTGAAAGTTTTTCGTCTAACGGCTAATTTTGTATCTCTACCTATAAAAGGACTCTCCTACCACAAGAGTTCGTAGAGAAAAATGCAAAATGGTCAAAAGCAATTTTATTTTATTATGAAAACAATCTTTAATAAAAAGGGTGAAATAAGAGTGATCTTGCTTTAAGGGAACAATATTTGTCAAAAGCTTACATAAGATATCTTCAAAAAGAAGATATCTTCAAAAATATAGTTGAAGAACACGCTTAAGGCATCTCCCAAAGCTCTTCACTAAGTCAAGCATAATTTGTGAGTGTGGTCATTATTGTTTATTTCTTAACTGAGAGTTTTCTTTCTCATCTTTAAATTATAAATTCTTTAGAGAAAGGTTTTTGGTTTAGGAGATCTTAGTAGATCTAAACCATTTTTGTGAAAGGTTTAAGGTAGTATCTATGAAGTATTTTGGGAAATGGTTTTAGTAACACTTAAAAGTGTACTTGTAATGACTTAGTAGTGCTAAAAAACTACTAGTGTAGAGGTTATTGATAGCACCTAGAATCTATCTTGATAGTGAAAGCTCTAGTAGAAGGCTAGAGGAGAGGAAGTAGGCAGGATTGTGTCGAACCTTTACAAATTAATTGGGTCGATTTCTCATTATTTCTGCATATAGCTTTCCTTGGTTTTTATTTGTCATTGCCCTATTCAAGCCCCCTTCTAGGGCACCAAGGGACAATAATTGGTATTAGAGCTTGTCTCTTTATCAAGACTTAAGCGCTCAAAGTAAATGTCATGGCAAGTCATGAGGAATCACAATCAATTATTCATAAGCCATCATTCTTCAAAGGAGATGACTACGGGCATTGGAAAAATTATATGGAAATCTTTCTAGATAGTGAAACCATAGATTTATTGGACATTATCAAAGATGGAAGAGAAGTTCCAACTAAATCTGTTAGAGATGTTATTTTTTTGAAGCCCAATAGTGAGTGGACAACTAAAGGGAATAAGGCAAACTTGAAGAACAAATGAGCTATGTATAGTCTCTTTTGTGCAATCCACAAATATTAGCATGCAAACCTGCAAATGTGCACAACGACAAAAGAAATTCACGACACTTTAAAGACTGAACATGGAGGCATCAACAAAATGAAGAAGAAAAAGATACAAATGCATACTTATATGCTTGAAACTTTTATATACCAGCTTAGTGAGACAATAACTGAGATGTACAATAGGTTTGTTGACATAGTGGGCACTCTCAAAGCTCTTGGGAAATCCTACTCCAATGAAGATATGGTTGCTAATAAGAACTCTTCCTAAGTACAAATGGGAAGTTAAAAAGGTAGCCATATATGAGGCAAAGTCTTCAAAGGCACAAAAATTTGCATAATCAATGATATAGGTATACACCTTACATGAGAGCACCTCATATGAGAAACACTTATAGACAATTAGTTCAAAGGAGTTACAAATCTCATAAACACCATATGCTTGCTTCACCTAAGAATAGAACACCTGTACACTTCAATCGTGAATGTTTTTATTATGGTATTTATGGCCACATTGACTATCATTGCCTTGCTAGAAGGCACGATGAACAAATGGCTAGAACTAACCATTTAGAACCTTAGAAGATTTTGGTATCTAATACTTGATTCTCTTTATTTTACAGTTATGTTTGAAATCCCAAGTTAGAAAGCAAAAGTGGTATCTAGACAGAGGATGTTCAAAGAATATGACAAGAGAAAAGAAATTATTCACACAACTAAAGAAATTTGAAGGATTTGGAAATGTATCATTTGAAGACAATGGGAAAGCCAAAATCATAAGCATAACTAAAATTGGTAAGGATGTTAACTCACCCATTCTTGATAAAGTTTTCCTTATTAATGGACTCAATCATAATCTATCAAGTGCAAGTCAACTTTGTGACAAAGCCCTAAGAGTTGTGTTTGAAGCACATGCCTGTTATGCGTCAAGGATGAGTGATAACAAAATCTTATTCATTGGTACGATAATTCATAACATTTATGTCATTGATTTTAATTTTCTTGTTAACAATGATACAAATTGTCTAGTATTTATAGTAAATGATGAAAAAACCTGACATAAAAGGCTAAGACATGAAAGCGTGGAATCCTAGAAAAGACAAACTTAGTTAAAGGTCTGCCCGAAATCAAGTTTGCAAAGGAAGGAGTTTGTAAAGCATATCAAAATAGGAAAATAGTTAAAATCTTCACTCAAAGCCAATAACGTAGTAAGTTCATATAGACCCTTGCAATTGCCTCACATTGACTTGTTTAGATCTACTAGATTATCTAACTCAAGAGGCATGCATTATGCATTTTTCATTGTATATGATTACTCTATGTATACTTGGGTGTTGTTCCTTCCTAATAAGGACTTTAATTTAAATGCCTTTATGACCTTTGCTAAGAGAATTCAAAACTAAAAGGATTTGAAGATCTCTTCAATTAAAACTGACCATGGAGGAGAGTTTGAAAATGTTAAATTCCATAGCTTGTGTATCTCACATAACTTCTCAACTCCTAGAACACCACAATAGAATGGTGTAGAAGAAAAGAAGAATAAAACTCTTCAAGAAATGGCTAGGACCATGTTAAATGAGTACAATCTTTCCAAATACATATGAGCTGAAGCTGTAAACACTTCTTTTTATATGTTAAATATAATATTGGTTAGGCCCTTGTTAAAGAAAACTCCTAATGAGTTATGGAACAATAGGAAACCCAAGATTCCATATTTTAGAGTATTTGACTATAAGTGTTTTATTCTAAACACTAAGGACAACCTTACCAAATTTAACTCCAAATTAAATGAAGTAATTTTCCTTGGATACTCTACTACCAGCAAAGGGTATAAGGTCTTCAATAAGAGAACTCTTTTTGTTGAGGAGCCTATATATGTTATTTTTGATGAATTTGATCCCATTTATTCAAAAAAAAAAAGAAGATATTGATGATCTTGTAGGTTATATCAGTGAGCTAAATATTGGAAAAGAAGGGAACTCATCATAGGTGATCCATCAAGTCGGGTAAAAATTAAATCACCATTTAGAAATGTGTGCAACAATCTTTCTTTTATTTCCCTTATTAAACCTAAGACCATAGATGAGGCAATAAAAGATGAGCATTGGGTTATTGTTATGAAAGATGAACTCAATCCATTTGAAAGGTACAAAGTATAGACCTTAGTTCATATACCTCAAAAACATTCCATTATTAGACTAAATGGGTCTTTAGGAATAAGCTTGATGAGCAAGAAGCCATAGTTAGAAATAAGGCTCAATTAGTAGCCAAAGTTTATAACCAAGAAAATGGAATTGACTTTGATGAGACATTTTCCCTTATAACAAGGTTGGAAGCCATTAGGATTTTACTTGCATTTACTTCTCATATGAATTTCAAATTATATCAAATGGATGTCAAGTGTGCTTTCCTTAATGGATACATTGATGATGAAGTCTATGTTTAACAACCCCCTAGTTTTGAAAGCCATTGCTTTCCTAACCATGTGTTCAGGCTCACTAAAGCCTTATATGGCTTGAAGCAAGCTCTAAGAGATTGGTATGAAAGGTTGAGCAACTTTCTTGTAAAGAAATGATTCTCCAAAGAGTTGGTAGACACAACGCTCTTCTCTAAAGAGAAGAATGAATAATTATTACTTATGCAAATATATGTAGATGATATTATTTTAGGTGCCACTAATGGTTGATTATGTGAAGATTTCTCCAAAGTAATGAAATGTGAGTTTGAGATGAGTATAATGGGAGAACTCAAGTTCTTTCTTGGATTACAAATCAAATAAGAAAAGGAAGGAGTGAATCTTTATCAACCAAGCCAAATACATAATATAACTAATCAAAAGATTTGGCATGTAAAACTCCATTGATCACTAACATCAAACTAAGCACAGATGAACATGGTAAGGTTGTAGATCAAAAGTTATATAGAGGTATGATTGGTAGTATTCTCTATCTAATTGCATCTAGGGCTAATATTATGTTTAGTGTGTGCTTATGTACAACATATCAGTCTAATCCTAAGGAGTGTCACTTGCATGCTGTAAAACACATACTCAAATATATTAATGGTGATATTGTATTAGAATTTATTGATACTAACCATCAATTAGTAGATATTGTTACTAAACCTCTTTGTGATTAAAGCATGCATTTCATCGAAAGAGAATTTGGAATGATTTATAAAAGTACATTGAGTTAACACTAATAGGTTCTTCTCCTTTACCCTTGTTAATTCATGCATAATCTTTGTCGATTCATTGTTGATGTATTATGAGAAATGACTTCAATTAAAGTCTTTAGATTCCATAAGGTAAATTATGTTTTGTCTTGATCAAATGTCCCTTTATTGATTGAATTCATGGCAATGTCATTGAGTTGGATTAGTAATTTACATCAACTTAGCCTTGAAAATGTTTGCTCATTTGAAAAATATGTTTTTAAACTTCGTTTTACTTTTGGAAAACATGTCCAATGGTCGTCGCAAATTTTTTAATGACTGTTGTGTTGTTTGTGAATTTAACCTTATGTTTTTGTATGTCCTCACAATCGTTGTGAATTTCTAATGACCATTGTTGTTCACCCAATGGGCATTATGGCAATAACCATCATTGAATGAAGAACACTTGCTTGAACTAGCTGATTGTATGTCTAATAGTTGTTGAACACTTCTAACGATCATATTTTTTAAAAAAATTGGGAGCTCTTCACACTCTTATATATATACCCCCAAAACCTTAAAGTGGTTTTACTTTTGCTTTCATTATGCTTTTGTCATCTCTCTCTATATATATCTCTCTGCTTTTGCTATTTCTTTTATTGCCACTTACATCATTCATCAATCATTAAACCAAATGGTACCCAAAGTTGAAAGAATTAAGAGATATAAATAACCCACCTAGAAAAACTCATAACCTTCACACTCAAGTTTAGAAACTAAGGAAAACCTATCCTTAATGTTTGCTCAATAGAAGAAAATGTCAAATGAACCATCCTCTTCTTTTCAATCCTTAAAAAAGGTCAAGTCTATTGTAAAATCAAAAAGGAAAGGAAAGGAAAGGAGACAAAAATAGAGCAAACTCCTCTCATTGTCCAAAAATTTAACCTCAAGATGGATAAAGAAAAGGAATTAGTACTAAAACTCCTCAAGAGATATTCAGAGGGAGGCAAATTATTTGAATGGACTGATATACAAAGTCATGAGTTCGCAGATCAAGTAAAAGAATTGATGACAAAGATAGGGCGGGAACTCTTTTGCCACATCAAAGAGCCCTCCTATCTGGAGCTTACAGTTGAGTTCCTGACTACTCTTGAAGTTCTCAGAGGTGATTGTCATGCATACGTAGAAGTAGGGGCATCAATTTTAAACTCTTCAAGGAGAAGTACATCCTAAGGCCATTTGGGTTAGTGAAATGCTTTGATGCACTGCTGCTAGAGTAACAGAACGTCCCCCCACTTTCAAAGTGGATGTGAACTAGTTCTAAAAGTCAATCACATGCAGAAAAAACAACTTCAACAATAATAACAACAAGGCATCTAAGATAAGAAGTCAAGCCTTAAGGATTGCACATTGAATTATAACTTGGAACACCAATGACACAACCTAATCAAATGGAAATTACACCAGCACAAACCTTTTCTATCTCTGATGCATAAAGAACAAACAAAGAATAAACATACCTCTGTTCTTAATGCAAAGGATAGATAGTCAAATGGATAAGGGAAATGATTTCATGATGAGGCATTACATCACTAGAATTGCTAGCTATGAAGGCCATACCCTTAACAAAAGAGGAACTTGAAGCAAGGAACATTATGTTGGAGAAACTGCTAGATAATGAATTCATTAGTGAAAAGAAGTTGTTGAGTATGAGGATCATTCAAAGGCTCAACTCAGGCCTAATAAAAAGAATTATAGAAGAAGGAGAAGCCCCTAAACTAGACTAAGATGATGAAGAAGTTGAGGAAGCCATACAAGCAGGGATTGTTGATGGGAAAGAGATAGGTATAAGTGCTCCTACTACTGTTTATACTACTCCTCTCACAGACTTTGAGAGAAACGTCTTTGATCAACTTACAACACTCTCAAGTGTTGTTCAAAAGGTTAAATCCTCCATCATTTCCCTTCACCAAAAAATACAAACATTACAAATAGATATGAAGGATGTAAACTAAACCCTAGATTGGATAGTTGAAGGGCTAAACTTGCAACTTGGTACTCCAACTACTCCAGCAGAGTCAGAGGCAGTAGTTGAGCCTAAGGACAAGCCTTAGAACAATATATAGGATCCTCACATTCAATCATTTTCATGTGCATATTTTCTCTATTTCATTTATGTTATCTTCTCTGTTGGACTAGGGTGGTTAACCCTAAGTCTTGGACCTCTTTTGATCTTGACAAAGGGGATTAATCAATTGTAATGTTTCAAATTAAGTGTTGTTTTGCAGTTTATAGTTAGTCTTTACATTGAAAGTTGGATGGAGTTAAAAAATCTCCAAAGTAAGCTAGTGCCTCCTAATTCGTGACTGCAACTTGATAAATCACGACCGCTAACTAGACCAAGGCAGGTTGACAAAATAGGCAGACGTATTTATGGGCCTCTTCTTTGTCGCGACTAATTCAAAGAAAGGAAAGCCAAAGTCACAGACAAATTCATGGTGTAAGTCATGCCTTAGTCATGATCGCGAATTTTGAAGAAACTCAAAAGCGAATCAAGTCCACAACCACAACTTGACAAATGTCCCAGGTAACTGTTAAAAGGTAAAAATCATGATGGGAACTTATTGGCAGCACCCGCGAATCTAAAAAAAGAAGATGAACACTTTTGACAGATGAATTTGCATCCTCAGTTGTGACCTGTACAAGTAAAATCGCGATCACTACTTTTAGGAGCAGGTGAAAGGCAATGGCTATATTTTCCCGGTGAAGTAATGAGAAGCTACCACATGGACCAGTTGTTAGACACAAATGGGGTTTTCCATATGGAATTTGGATTTCATGACTACTAATGAGTAGTAGCGACTGCAAATTGAGACTGTCAAGCATTTAATGCAAAAATCTATCTAGCACACTTTGAAGATTGTGTACCAGTTTTATTGCAACATCTTTTTGGTAGGTAGAGGCTATAAATACCTCACCAAACATATGTAAATGCATGAGAATTGATAACTTTGTAACCAAACTCTTGCAATTTTGCTACTCAATCTTTTCTATTCTTTAAGTCATTATTGGGTGTGAGCATAAACACTAATTGTAATATGTTGAAGTGTGAGCTTGCCAAAACACTAAGAGTGGTTATTGTGTGAGCTTGTAAAAACATAAGTGTAAAGGTTATTGTGTGAGCTTCAAAACACAAAAGTATAGGTTGTTGTGTGAGCCTTTAAAACACAAGCATAAAAGTTTGGTGTAAGCTTGAAAACACCTTTGAAAGATAGTGGAACACCCAATTTCTAAGAATTGGGGAGTGGACATAGGGTCGTTTATACCCAAACCATAATAAATATTGTGTTTCTTTTCTACTCATTTCTCTTCTCCCTTTCTTGTTTTAATTTTTATACACCAATTCAACCCCCCTTATTGGTGCTTAAGGCGAACAAGTGGTATTAGAGCCTAACTTCACAATCAAACCTTCATTGGGTGAACAAGGATCATGGCACAAGAGGGAATCCACTCATAACTCAAGCCTCACTTTGATGGAACATACTATACTCATTAGAAGTATAAGATGAAAATCTATCTTAACATAGATGTGGTGGACCTTTGGGATGTGGTCATCAAGGAATGGAAGCCACCCATCAGAGTTATGGATGGTAATGAAGAATTAATCCCAAGAGAAGAATGGGTTGAAGCTCACTTGAGATCAAATGGCAAAAACAAGAGAGCAATGGCCATTCTTCTAAGCTCACTCTCTAGAGAAGAGATTGGAAGAGTGTAACATTGTC
This sequence comes from Omphalea diandra, assembly GCA_949677035.1. Classification (NCBI taxonomy): domain Eukaryota; kingdom Viridiplantae; phylum Streptophyta; class Magnoliopsida; order Malpighiales; family Euphorbiaceae; genus Omphalea; species Omphalea diandra. The sequence continues at coordinate 974 of CATIWR010208222.1, read as the reverse complement.
AAACAACACATGCCATTTGGAAGACTCTAGAGAACTATCATAAAGCACAACTCTAGTCAAATCAAGTCGTTTGGAGATGTATGTCACCAAATGGGAACTCTTCGTGAAGAATGACAATGAGAGCATCACAAAAATGATAAATAGGCTATTGTCCATTGTCACCAACATGAAGAAATTTTGAGGAGCTCTCACTATCTATGAGGTAAACACAAAAATTCTTAAAACTCTTTCTCTATATAAATTTGCTGATAAAGTTTATAGCATATAAGAGTCCAATCCGAAAATTGGAAAGGTTTTGATCGATGTGTTGATTGGTAAACTCTTAACTCATGAGTTGGCCTTACAAAAAAAATGAACAAATAAATAAGTTAAGAAGCTAAGGAGATAAACCAAAAAAAGAGAGAAAAACCATGGCTCTTAAAGCTTCAACAAAAGAAAATGAGGTAAAAATTGCCTCAAGTGATGAAAAAAGTGACAAGGAAGAAAAGGAGCTAGCAATGCTCTCTAAGAGGACAAAGGAGTTAATTAAGAGAAGAAAATAAAGAAAAGGCTACAGGAAGACAGCTCCTAGTCCAAGAGATAAATCCAACAATGTTACTTGCTATGAATGTGGCAAGCAAGGCCACATCAATTATGAGTGTCCTAAATTGAAGAAGAAAAATAGATGGGACAAGGAGAAGAATAAGAGTTTTTCAGCCACTTGGGATGAAAGCTCTAGTGAAGAAGAGGAAGAAAAAGAGGTTGCCAACATATGTTTCATAGCACAAGAAGATTTTACAAATGAGGTAAGTACTTCTTCCCATTCTCATCATGATTTTGAATTTGATGAGATAGATGAAGAGCTTATAGAGGCTCTAACTATGAGGTGTGACAAGTATAAGTCATAAGTAAAAACTTATAAGAAAAGGTGTTCAAAATTAGAAGATGAATATAAAACTCTTAGTGATCTTGTAAATGAGTTGAGAACTTCTAAT
>CATIWR010208218.1:0-44743 GCA_949677035.1 Omphalea diandra | reverse complement strand
GGGGCCTTTTGTTCCTGCTCCGCCTGAAGTTGCAATGCGGATGTTCAGAGAGCAGGGTGGTCCTCCTCCATTTGAAGGCAGTGGCAGAAATAGCAGGCCTGGGCCCCAGTTAGGTGGACAAGCTCCCATTCTCCTGTCTCCAGCCTTTAGACAGGATCCTCGGCGAATACGCAGGTAACATCTGTTGGTCCCCTTGTTGGGCTCAAGGTCAATTTCTTTTGTCATGCGTGTAAGCTACTCATGTGGTATATCTTCCTTCAATTATGCGGGTGAGGGGGGAGGGGTTGGGGTTGAAAGAACTGGGGCACTTAATAATCTTGTCCACCCCTCTTGAGCTTGTTCTCAAGGCATGACCAGTACATATGGAACCAATTTAAAGGGTGTTATATGATATACATCATTTCTAGTTCTTTACAAATAAGTACCATGGTATTTATTTGGTTTCTGAACTTTGGTTGGAATTGAGGTCAATAGCATTTATGCATCAATATCATTTTGGCATTCTATACTGGAAATTGATTCCATCCTGTTAGTTAATGCTCTGATGAAGTTTTTGTCTACTTTATCTCTGAGTCATTCCCTGGTCAAGATGTTAACTTTGCCAAGTGTTGATCTTTTTGGCAGCTATCAAGACCTAGACGCACCAGAGGATGAAGTAACTGTTATAGACTACAGGAGTTTGTAGGCGTCACTTTGGAAGAATAGTGAGGACTTTGAATTGTGGATTTTTTTTTTTTTTTTTTCCCAAGGAGAGGCAATTCCTTTCTAGTACAAGGCCAACTTTTGTTTTGAGATAATCCAACTGTAGAAGCAATTGCCTAGTACCTCTTTTGGGGCTTGAACTGCTTGTTGGGTGCTGACCAGCGGCTCCCAGTGCTAATTTAACACTTGCTGTGATATCACTGTAGAATGTGTGCTAGTGGTGCAAAGCCGATCTTTTTTTTTTTTTCTTTCCATCCCCCTGGCTTTACCTTTTATGTGTCTACGGCTGGGAATATATAGTTTTAAGACAATTGTATCCGTAAAATGTGCACCTGGAAAACAGATTTCAGGTGGCTAGCTATTCATTTCCTATGACATCTAGATATTAGTACTGAGTAGCTTTATCATTCTTTACTGAAGGTAAAAATTGTTGAAATCTGTGAATGAGGACTAGCATCTGATGTTAGGTTGATATGTCTGGGTTTGAATGTCGTGTTTGTAATTAATTTAAGATGTTCCGCATTGACGTTTCTTTCAGCCAACTTGTAATCAGAATTCAAGACTTACATTTTCCAGCCTCGTCTGATTTTGTTATTTTCTTGGTGGGAGGTGCAATATTCTGGTAAGGTGCTCTCGAAGCAGCTATATTGATGCTTGTAGTTTTCCTATTAATGAACATCTGCTTGTACTTTAAAGTTTATAATCTGCTTGGTCCGTGACGGCCTTACTAAGATCTTGTATTTAATGTCTCCCCAAATCCTAATCACTGCTTCTATTGTGGGTGGGTCTAGATTTTGGATAATATTGAATTAGACTGATTAATTGTAATGAAAAAATGTTCAAAATTAAGAAGAATTGGAAATATTCAAAAAATAATTGAATCGATTTGAATTGAAATAGTAATTCGGAATTATGACTATTAATCTTTATTTGATTTGAATTATTGAATCCAATTGTTATCTCTAAGTGATTATATGATGCATATTTATAAAGGGATTAAAATATTATAAAAACAAATATTATAAATTCGCATTTTTTATTTGTAAATTTTATTTTTTTTTACGAAAATTTGAATATTTGATACTTGATTTGAATAGATTAATCTTTTTATCCTTTAGTCCTAAATATTTGAATTAGGGCAATCTGGAAATTGATTCAATGCAACAGATTTCTTCTCTTTATTTTTCAATATTCAATTTTGATTCTAGTTTAATAATTTCAAATAATCACCCTAGGTATAAGTTGTGCCTATCTGCAATTCTGGCTGCACCGCGAGGCAAGGCCATTGAGCCATTCGGTCAGCTAAACATTAACATATATTCAACAAATTCGTTGCTCCCTCTAACCCAAATATCTCACCAAAGAAAAGAAATTAGCTAGATAGAGAAGCTAGAGTGTTGTGCAAACCAATGAATTAATAATATGTAATAGGGGTAAAGTGGTTGAAGTAGGTGGATTGCCTCAAAGGTAGAATCAGAAGAAGCACTTAGGAAAAAAAATAAAAAAAGGTTATGCATGAATAAGTTGCGTGCTGTGGCGGTGTGAGCCCATTATAAATGGTTCTAAGGAGACCATTGATATGAAATTGTCAGGCTGTGGGGAGTCCTTTTATAATGATATAAAACATGTGCACCCCCTTTTTTTTTTAATAAAAGATATTTATATCCTATTTCTTTTAAAAAGACATTATGACATATAAGATTTTACTCTTTTACACTACTAAATTTTTATTGACATTTTTATGCAGTAGTGGCATTGTTTCGGCCGTGTGAGGTCATTAAACCCGTCCTAGTCCGACAAGATATAGTTGTCATTGAAAGCCTATTTTCTTCACATGCATTAAGTAAAAAAAAAAAAAAGAAAATCAAATTGACAAGTTGAAATAGAAAAACAATAATATTGAACAAATCAAACTAAAAAAAATAAAGTAGGAAAGACAATAATATAATAATATTGACGTTTATCACAGAATACAATAATAATAATAATAATAATTATTATTGTGATTTTAAAGCGGAAGCAGAAGTAAACAAAGTCCTCTAAAAAAATAAAGCAGAATAAAAAGTCTAAAGCAAACCGAATTGATCTATAATAGAAAATTAAATAAATCGAACAGATATATAATCTTAATAATTTGATATGTGACATATCATAAAAAAATATTTTAAATATTTTATTATTTATCTATAATTCTTAAATTTTTAAAATACAAATTAATTTATTATTGATTGAACTGATTTTAAAAAAGAAAAAAAATTGTTCACATATAAAGTTAATATTTGATTTTTAAACAATTAATTTATATATCATTTATTAAAAAATTAATTTATATATTTCTCTCTTTCATATATTTAATAGATATGAATATTAGTTATATAAAAAAAAGAAATTAATTGATTTTAATATAGAGTGTTAAATCAATGAAAGTCATTTGGATTAACGGTATGAGAAAAAAATACAAAAAATTTCATATCATAAGATTGATCTTAATTAAAGTTTCAAGAGATGCTTTGAATTTAGGGAGTAATTTTAATAATTTGAGAGTAAATTTATTTATTTTTTATTGATTACTTATTTATTTTTTGTTGATTGTATTTTTAGTCAATAGTTATATAAACCAAATATAAACATATTTACAATTGGTTTATAAGTAGTTCAAAACATGTTTATAACTGATTGACAAGATTTTACAACAAGTTTATAAGTGATTGACATATTTATAAATGATTTATAAGTGATTGACAATATATTTATAAATGGTTGATAACATATTTATAAGTGATTGATAAAATATTTATAACGGATTTATAAATAGTTGACAACATGTTTATAATAAATTTATAAGTAGTTGATAACATGTTTATAAATACTTGACAACATGTTTATAATAAGTTTATAAGTAGTTGATAATATGTTTATAATTAGTTTATAAGTGGTTGATAACATATTTATAACACTTATTTGCTTATAACTAGTTTATAAGTGGTTGAAAACATATAGTTGACAATATATTATAACACTTACTTGCTTTGATAAACTATTTTATACACTTTTGACATTATATTAAGTTTCAAAAAATTTTAAACTGATATTTTTCAAACAATAAAACTAAAATAAATATTTTTGAAATGTTGTTTTCTACATTTCTGATATCATATTAAGTTTCAAAATTTTGTATTGTTAATTCTAAATAAATATAAAATGGAATAAAAATAAACATTTTTATAAAAATTTTATTATGATTTTTCTAAAGTCAAATTATTTTTGAGAGTTTTTTAGCTGATAAATCATGTATAAATATTTTACTATTGTATTTATTTCATAATTGAAGGAGTGATAATATCTTTCTCTCATTTAAAAATTTAATTAATGATAAAATTAATTTTATTAACTTTTTTATTTTAAAATAATATTTTAAAATCAAATCAATAGATTAGATCGGTAAAATTAAAAATTAAAAAATTACTTAATTTAATTCAATTTAGACTATTTCTTAAAATTATTTCTTATTTTAAATATTATATATATATATATAAACATATTTTAATACTTTTAAAATTATTTTAATAATATTTCAATAATCATTTTAATAATATTTCAATAATTATTTTAAACATATTTTTATGTGTAGGTGTGAACGTTTTATAGGACTATAGCAAGAAAAGTTTTATAGGGCACTTATCTTTTTGGGGAAAAGACTACTATAAGTGGTGATTGTTTTTCAATAATTTAATAAAAAATAAAACTAATTGCAAGACTTGTTATACCTAAAGCAAATCTTAAACATGCTTGTTTGTCTAATGCATTTAAATATTCTCACCTTCTTTGGGTTAAATGGATAATAATTACTACCGACAAGATAAAATATAAAAACATCTTTTGATGACACAGAAGAATGTTTCTGAAAACTTAAAATTCAGTGTATAAATGTTATTATTTTTCCCCTGTCCAAAGTCTTTTTTATCATTTCAACATTTAAAAAGATTTATCAGGGCCCATTCTCCCCCATTGGCCTGGCCACCCCACCCTCCAAAAGAAAAAAAAGTAGCTAGAGAGATGATATTGATGAAATGGTGCGAGTCTAATCATATCGAATTAGTAGGTCCTTCAGGTAGTGTAGGTGGTGTCGTTTTGGCCTTAAAGGAAAATGTGAAGGTAAAAACACGAGTCTTTTTCATTTATAGCCAAGTGATATAAAACAAATTATGGGATTTAGTTACAATTTATGCAAGTAATGTGATGGGATAAGAGAAGGTCTGGTTCGTAAAGTTGCTTAGCTACCAAGGGTAGATAGGGATAGGCTTAATTGTGGCAACTTTAATGTTACTTTAAGAATGGAGGAAAAAGAAAATGACACTACATACAATCAGGCGAAGATGAAATGAATGAAGGATTTTGTCAATAGAACACTTTTTGTTTAATATAGTAAGTTCATATGTAACAATAAAAGATTGGGGGCTATAAACATTCAAAAAAAGTTGGACAAGACTTTAGCATCTACAGATTAGATGAACAACTATCCTCATATGCCTTTGTCTAACACCTCCAGGGTAAGGGTTCTAATCATGGATATATATCATAGTCCAAATGAATCATAAAGTACTAAATTTCAAAAAATGTTTTAGATTTGATGTTAGGTAGGCAGAGGTAAGAGCAGTAAATAGGTGGTTGGATAATGTTTGGAAACTCAGTCGTAGGGATGTTCAAGTTTTAGGGTTCATAAGAAATTGAAGGAAAACCTTACAGTGCAATGTTATGTTGGTGTGATAGCATTTGAAGTTACATATTTGTGATGGCTAAATAGTAATTAGAATATAATACTAAAACAATAATAATAATAATAAAAAAGAGATTGCTTAGGTGGTAAAAGATAAAATATATGCATTGATCCTTAAACAAAATTTTATTGATAAATAAGTTTTAAATTGAGATTTCAAGGTGGTCCTAGATATAATATCTAAAATGATCCTTGAACAAATTTTTTTATTAAATAAGTCATAAATAAAAATATAATATAAAGAATATAAATAATTGAGTAAAAAATAAAATGTGATACTCTCACATAATAATTTATTTATATTCATGTAATAATTATTTATTAGAAGATAATAATTAAATAAATATATTAAAAATAAAAGAAAAATTATAAAAAATATTGGATTTTCAAAAAATTTTCATTTATATACCAAAAAAAGTTTCTTTTTAAATAGATGTACTTTTATTTTAATTTCTAATCTAGTCTCAGACATATTCTATGTTTCCTTAAACTTGAGATTTTGTGATGTGACCATCTATGTGGCATCCAAGCCTAAGGTTGCTGACGTGGCTATCCACTTGACTAAACTTAGAACAAATCACAAAAAATCCTGAACTTTTAAATTCCATTTATATCATGAATATTTTTTTATTTTAAATATATGAACTTTCATTTCATTTTTAAGTCTAGCTTCGAACATTATGATTCTTTGAACATGAAATTTGATGATGTAGTCATTCACGTGGTATCATCCACCTAATAAAATTTGTTATATTAGACGAATATATCCATATAATCATCCTCAACATGACGACGTTAACAACTTTAATTTTGAATAAAAAAATATTCCTTTAATTTTAAAAAATTAAATATTTTAATAAATAAAATCAAATCCATCTCTCAAAGTTAAAATTATTTTTTAGGCATATTTAAGTTAGGATTTTGGACAAATAAAATCAACGTTCGCTAATTTATTCTAATATTATAAAAAAAGAATCAAATTGAATTTAAAATTAACTTAATTTTACACAGTTTTTAATTATTTTTGTTTTCAAATGATGAGATAAATCAATATTTTCAAAACTGAATTAAACTGATTAGTTGGATTAGTCAAATCGAGAATTGATCAGTAATCTAGATTACCTAGGAAATCGATAAAAACTAAAAAAATTGCTCAAAATTGAAAACTAGATCAAATTGGTTCAACCTAAAGTTATGTTGTTTTGTGAAAAACTTTAAAAATTTAAAAAATTACACTAAGGATTTAAAGGTTTAAAATTAATTATTTAAGTATGAATTTTATTGAGATTTAAGAAAATTATGAAAATTATTTTAAATTAATTTGAGAATATGATTTCAATTATTTTAATGTTAATTACACTATATTAATTAACTATATTAAGTAAATATTTATGAAATTAATTTAGTTAATATGGATATATGATTCAAATGATTGTAACGGTAATTATATTATGTGAATAAATCATATTATTTAAAAAATTTAATTAATTTATATTAAAGATATTAAGTTATTTAAGTTTATTTGAGTTATTGATTATGTTGATTTACTTAAGAGTATTATGTGAATTGAATTAATTTAAAATATTTAACTTTGAGAAATAAAACTATTTATGTGAGAAGAATTTTTATTAATTTTGAGAAATCAAATTATTTATAAGAGATATTTTATATCAAGAGAAGTAAGTAATTATGAATGATTTATTATTTGATTTAGATAAAATTTAATGTTAATTACTTAAATAAGATATTGTATTTATATTTAAGGGAATTAATGTAATTAAAATTAATTTATGCATTTTATGGAAGTTAATTTAATATGTTCATGTAATTTTACCAAAATTTATTGTTAGACTTTCTTGCATATTTTTTCAAAGTTGAATGATCAAGGGTAAACTTTTACACATCAACTGTTATCAATGCCCATTTTGTCTGTACTGTAGACAAAAACAATTGTTCATGTCCTTTTAAGCGATATGTATAATATTATGTTAAATTTCTTTGTTGCATTAGTGCAACATTGCAGCATAATGTGATTCAAAATTGGAACAATATAGTTGCAAAACCAATTCTAGAAAAAGGCTGGAGGAGTTTTAGAGTGAATTAGCATATTGCAATGATAATGATTGGAAAGAAAAAAAAGTAAGATATTTAGAAAAGCTATAATAAAGAAATCTTCTAGGTTTAGAAAAGTAAGATAAGAGTGACTCACAAAGATAACTAGAATGCTACATACTTCCATACTAAGACTATGCAATGCAAAAGAAGGAATGTGCTAATGGGCATTGAAGAGAGTAGGAGAAATTAAGTCACAGGTGAGGCCAGAAATATAAAAGATGTAATGGATCTTTTTGCCACCGTTCAACTCAAAATCCAGTTTATTTCTCAAGTATGATAGAAGAATGCAAGGGAGAGTGAAAGAACAAATGACGAGAATCAATAACCAATAATGAGATAATGACTTCTGATATCCATCTTATCAAGAATCTAGGCAGGATGATTCTTCCTAGCCTATTGGGATACAATACGTGACAATATCTTCCAAATCATTACAAATTTTTTCAATGGAAGATTGCTCAAAGAAAATCGCTGCGGTGCAATGTCGCACCGGTGCAACACTCATTACAGCCACATATTTGTGACTCGCAAAATAAAATAATAAAACAGATAAGACAAAAAGATAGAAGACCAACTGTGTAGGTTGATAAGTTAATGGATCAAATATCTGAACTGACCCTTTAAACAGATTTTTGATATAAATAAGTCATAAATAGACTTAATCATAATAATAATAAATATATTATGTCACAACTCATTTAGATCGTGACCATCACTAGCGAATGGTTAGGCTTAAAGCCATTGAAACTCGTAACAAGCCTATTCCATTTTAATCTCAACTAATCTTTAATTAATGATAATTGAGGTTTCGCAATATAAATGATTATCTTAAAATTGTAATTTGGCCAGCAATTTGTTCATAACAATGCAATTAATTTAGTTTTACTTTAAAAAATAATAAAAGTTGTATAATATCATAGTCATATATCCCCTTTATCTTCTATTTCACTTGACTTTTTTATTAATATTTTTTATTTTGTCAAATTTTAATTATATATACATATATATTAGTTACTATTATATATAGATGTAACATACTATCAGATAACTTATACATACATCATTATTAACTATTAATAGATTCATATTATTAACTATTAATAGATTCATACTGTTTCACTAATTTTTATATTATTGATACATATTTCATCTATCACTCTTCCTCCTATGTTCTTTTGTGTTGATACATTTTTTCTTCTTTGCGTCTATTTACACTTGTTTAACTTTACATAGTTCTCACTACTAAATTTAAATTTTAATATAAATTTATATGGCACATAATATGTTATCTTTACCTTTTATAAATAGACATGACGCTGATCCATGCATTGAGCGAATATTTACTTGATATTTTTATTTAATTTTATATAACAATTTTTCAATTAATATTATATTTCAATAATTTTAAAACATTTATCAGCATTTCTTGGCCTTCTACTATGTTCAGTAAATAAGAAAAAAAATCACCATTCTATGAAATCAAAAAGAAAGTTATAAGGAAAATCTAGAGACGGAAAGACACACTACTATCTCAAAGAGGGGTAAAGAAGTTCTTATAAAGCCAATAACCATGGTGATTCCAATGTTCTCCATGTCATGCGTCAAATTACCATCAAGCCTCTATAAGGAGATAAACTCTATGATTAGTAAGTTTTATTAATGTTACATTATAGATGGAAAAATGTTTATTGATTATCTTGGAGAAAACTATATAAAAGCAAAATAGAAGAAGGTATCAACTTTTGAGATATAAAGAGTTTTAACCTATCCTTCTTAAAAAAGTGAGGGTAAAGGCACTAGTGAGTGCCTTGATTTTGGAGTTACGCTTGAACAAGTGAAACCTTACTTGCAACTTCTACCTTATATCAATCATAAAGGGGGATTGAGAGGATGAGAGTCATATATTGGTACAACCCCAAGGATGGCATGCGTTTAGGATCATCAGAGGACTTTTGAAAAGGCCTTTCAAAGGGTAGAAGTGCTTTTAAATGTTTGATTGGTCAATGAGGGATCAAAGCCGGACAATACTTTAGTATAATCCCTAATCAATAATGGAGCGCCATCCGATTTTGGTTGAAAAAAAATTCTAGGCAAGGATAAATTTTGAGCCTACCTAAGCTAATTATAAGGCTCAATTTGTCTTCACTACATTAGTGATTGGGTTCACAAATTGGGTATGACATGGGGACGAAGTTAGGCATCTCTAAACTGCCTAGATTTATCTAGCCTTTGGGCATCTTTGATTCACAATTACAATTTAAACCTTATTATTAATTAGTCTGATTATCAATCCTAAATATTCATCTAATGCATCTAATTGTGACATATTCTAAAAATTATAACCATTCAACATAGGGTTAGGGGTATAAACATGATTTTAAATGTAGGGGAGCATGCATAGACAATTGTTGGCCCTAGTGCACCAAGAAGTGGGGGTTGAATTCGCGCCAAATTTGAAGTTTTTGATTTTAAAGGAAGCTCACAAATATGAAAAATTAGAGAAAAGAGAAGAATGAACACAAGAGTTTTATAGTGATTCGAGTATTAACTAACCTTACATCCACTCCCCAATTCACTAATTGGGTGTTTCACTCAATCACTAGTGTTTTATATGCTCACACTCAACCTAGTATTTAAACTCACACCAAACCTTACAAGTGTTTTCCCAAGGCTTAAACTCAACCTAGTGTTAAGGCTCACACCAAACCTTACAAGTGTTTTCCTAAGACTCATACTTAACGTAGTGTTTAGGCTTACACCAAACCTTACAAGTGTTTTTCCAAGGCTAACACTCAAACCTATATAAGAGTTTTACAACTACGCTAACTCTCAAACCTAACCAAGAGTTTTTTATATAAGGGCTCACTCTCAAACCCAACACAAGGTGTTTTAAACTCATACCAAATTATGTACAAAGAAATAAGGAATTAAATTAGAGAATTAACTTTGCAAGAGTTTTGACACTATCAATGGTTCTTCTCTTGCATTAACATCAATTTGGTAGAGATTTTATAATCCACATCCACCAAAGAGACGTTACTTTGAAACTATCAATAAATCTCCAAGATGTGCTAGGCAGATTTAGCATTAAATGCTTGTTAGGCAGAAGTTGTGACCGCGAATTTCCAATTTCTATTGTGGAGCGAAAAATCTCGACGGAAAACCTTGTCTGTGTTTAACGGCTAGTCCACGTGTCAGTTGTCCAGGAAAATATGATCGTTGTGTTCTAACCACTATCAAAAGTCGTGGTTGCGAGATACCTAAGTCTTGGGCATGAATGAGACTGCGAATTTCTCTGTATGGTAAGGAAGCTTCAACTCCTTTAGTCATGGTCGTGACCATATATTCACCCTCGCGATATTTGATCTTTAACAGATACCTAGGACACTTGGTACACTGTGGTTGTGGCTTTGATTCCCTCTTTTGTCACTATGAAAGTTGTGGTCGAGAACCCAACACGACACCCACTGCGAATTCCTTTGTGACTTGAGCTTACTTTTCTTCAACTAAGTCGCGGCTGTAAAAGTGCTCATTAATTTCTTTAGCCTAGCTTCATCCATTCTTATAGCAATGTCACGATCGCAATTTAGGGGACACCGACCGTGAATTTGGATAATCTTTTAAAAGATAGAGATTTTGACTTTCATCCTACTTTCAATGAAGATAACTCTTATAAACTGTAAAAACAATACTTAAAATTGACATTAGAACCTTTTAATCTATATTGTCATGATCAAAAGAAAGTCTTGACTTAGGTTTGAATAACCTAGTCTAACAATCTCCCCCTTTTGGATTTTGACAATCTAGATTGAATATGTAAAAGATAAAGAATCAATTATGCATGCTCCTAAGAGAATGATTGTGAACTGATTCAAAAACATAAGTATGAAATTACTCCCCCTCAATCTGTACTCCTCCTTAGTTATTCTAATAAGATTAATGTCTTAGCTTATTATAAATGTAATTCAATTTTCTCTCCTCTAATTTTATGTTCCCTCTTTGTATATTTAGTTAATTATCTCTTCCCTTTTGTCAAGATAAAAAAGAGAGGAATAGCCATAAGAGAGAGAATGGGGAATAAGATAGGGAATGTCCACAAACTTGTCAACTGTATAAAGTCAAATTTGAATAGCAAACATAAGTAATTTTGCACAATTGATCACAATATGTCATATGGATGAAACATAAATTTCATGAAAATTTTATATATAAAAAACATAAATGAAAAATAATTCAAACATTTAAAGATACTTGAACACACAAACTAGGGCTAAAAATTTAAGAATTTTCATATATGACCCTAGTATAAAGTATATGATTTTTAATGATTGATTTGAACATTTAAAATATAGAAAACCTTAAATGCAAAATGAATTGATTCAACTCATCACATAATCAATCAATCAAATCAAATCAAGCATGTGTATACATGGATATATCACGCAATAAAGCTCCCCCTAAATGTATGCATATATATTAGGTTAAAAACATATGGGATAAGAGATACATTACAAGTTTAGTATCCACAGCTTGATACCATATAACCATTTGAAATTTTATCCCTTCTTCATTAGCAATCTTCATTCACCTTTAGATTTTCCATTATGAGAATTTGGTGAATGAGTCCCCAGCCTACAATATCAAACAGTTTGCTTTGGTACCCAAAAATACTTGGGTCCTTAGGGAGTAGTCTTGGAAAGGTCCTTCAATTTATGTGTGCCTTCCTAATGTAGAAAAATATATTGATATGCCCATAATTCATGCAATAATGATATTGGAACTTAGACTTGTGAGTCTTTCTCCTATGCACAACCATAGTATGAGTAGGGGGACTTCTCATACTTGGGTGGTGAGAGTGTATGCAAGTGCATGAGTGATTAGAAGTAAAAGAGAATTTATTATGTTTGTGTGGTTGAACATGCTTCTTGTTATAAAAGTAAGCATATTTTGCTCTTTGAGCCTTGAGGGGGTCTTTCATTTACCCTTAGGCATAAGTGGCTTAATGTTAGGGGCACCTCTCTTCCCCATGGCCTCAATACTTGAAGTTTGAGGTGTTGATGCTCTAATGAATGTAGTGGGTCAAGAAGTAGATGAAGAGACTTCATTGAAGCTTAAACCATGCCTAACTAAAGAAGGTCTTTGTGATATAATAAGTGTATCTAAAGCTTTCTTTCCCTTATGAAACTTAGAAATGAAATTTCTAAGCTCAATGACTTCACCCTTTAAGGAGTCATTTTCCTTTCTCAAAAAGTTTAGGGATAAAGATGATTTTGAGAGACTCTCAACAGATTTTTTGAGTTCTTCTTTTAAAGTCCTCAATTCACTTGCAAGATTGTTCAAGGATTCAAATTCATCCTTTAACTTGGAACATTTTTTCTTGTAAGTTTTCATTGTGACTTATATTTGTCACATTTCAAAGTGAGAGCTTCTAAAAGCTCATCATCTATATCATTAAATGCATCATAATCATCATAAGAGTGTGGAGAAGTACTTACCTTTTTAGAGGAATCCTCTTAAGCCATGAAGCAAAAGTTTGCTATTTCATCTTATTCTTTATCACTTGACTCATCATCCTAAGTAGCCTTGAAGCTTTTCTTCTTTTCCTTATGATGACAGGAAGATGACTTTCTTTGGTTCTTTTTTCTCTTCTCCTTTTCATCAACTCTTTAGTCATTCTTGATATTTTAGCAAGCTCTTTCTCTTCATCATCACTTTTATTGGAGTTGCTTGAGCTTGAATAATCTTTTTGAACTTTGATGGCAAGAGCTTTCTTCTCCTCTTTATTTCTTTGTTCTCTTAGCTTCTTCATCTCTTCTTCTTTCTTAGGAGCCATCTCATGAGTGAGAAGCTTACCAATGAGGGCATCAGTTGGCACTTTCCCAATCTCTGGATTAAACTCTTGAATGCTGTATACTCTTACACCAAATTTATCTAATGAAAGAGATTTAAGGATTTTAGTATTTACCTCATAGTTGGTAAGAATCCTTTCAAACTTTGTCATGTTTGTGATAATATAGAGGAGTCTATTTGTCATTTTGGTGGTGCCCTCATGATCTTTCATCATGAAGAACTCCCACTCTGTCACATATATCTCCAACCAACTTGATTTCACAATAGTTGTGCATTCATGATAGTTTTCTAGTGCTTCCCATATGGCATGTATAGTATGGCAATGTTGGATTCCTCTAATTTCTTCTCTTGACATGGAGCTTAGGAGAATAGTCATTGCCCTATTGTTCTTCCCATTTGCCTTTATTTGCGCTTCACTCCATTTTTCTCTTGCAATTGACACCTCTACTCCTTCAAAGCATATTGGTTGTAGGCTTCCATTCTTCAAGAATATAATCCCATAAGTTGATGAGATCACTAGCGAGATAGATCTCCATTTTATGCTTCCAAAAAGCATTATCATTACCATCAAAGTGGGATTAAGGTGAGAGTGGACTCCTTCTTGTCCCATTGATCTTTTCTCACACAATTAAGGCTTAAATTGAGACTTGGCTTTGATAACAATTGTTGGCCCTAGTGCACCAAGAAGGGCGAGGTTGAATTGGGGGAAAATTTGAAGTTTTGATTTTAGAGGAAGCTCACAAATATGAAATATTAGAGAAAGAGAGGGTGAAGAATGAACATAAGAGTTTTATAGTGGTTCGGATATTAACCAACCTTACATCCACTCTCCAATTCACCAATTGGGTGTTTCACTCAACCACTAGTGTTTTACAAGCTCACACTCAACTTAGTGTTTAGGCTCACACAAAACCTTATAAGTGTTTTCCCAAGACTCACACTCAAACTAGTGTTTAGGCTCATACCAAACATTACAAGTGTTTTTCCAAGGCTCACACCAAGCCTTATAAGTGTTTTCTCAAGGCTCACACTCAACTTAGTGTTTAGGCTCACACCAAACCTTACAAGTGTTTTCCTAAGGCTAACACTCAAACCTATACAAGAGCTTTACAACTAGGCTAACTCTCAAACCTAACCAAGAGTTTTCAAAATAAAGGCTCACTCTCAAACCCAACATAAGGTGTTTAAAGCTCACACCAAACTATGTACAAAGAAATAAGGAATTAAAGTAGAGAATTAACTTTGCAAGAGTTTTGACACTATCAATGGTTCTTCTCTTGAATTAACATCTCTTTGATAGAATATTTATAACTCACATCGACTAAAGAGATGTTACTCTAAAACTATCAACAAATCTCTAAGATGTGCTAGGCAGATTTAGAATTAAATGCTTGTCAGGTGGAAGTAGCAGTCGTTACTCCCATTTCACAATTGCGAATTTCTAATTTCCATTATGGAGTTGAAAATCTCAGCGAAAAACCTCATATGTGTCTAACGACTAGTCCACGTGTCAGTTATCTATTGGTTATTTAGGAAAATGTAGTCGTTGTGCTCTAACCACTATCAAAAGTCGCAGTCGTGAGATACCTAAGTCTTGGGCATGAAGGAGACTGTGAATTCTTCTGTTTAGTGAGGAAGCTTCAACTCCTTGAGTCGCAGTAGCGACCATATATTCGCCCTTATAATTTTTGATCTTCAATGGATACCTAGGATATTTGGCACACTATGATTGCGGCTTTGGCTCCCTCTTTTGTCACTATGAAAGTCACGATCGTGAATCCAATGCGACACCCACTGTGAATTCTTCTGTGACTTGAGCTTACTTTTCTTCTGTTAAGTCGTACCTATTAAAGTGCCTGTGAATTTCTCTGGCCTAGCTTTATCATTCTTATAGCAATGTCGTGGTAGTGATTTAGGGAATATCGACCGTGAATTTAGATATTCTTCTAAAAGATGGAGATTTTGACTTCAATCCTACTTTCAATGAAGATAACTTTTATAAACTGTAAAAACAACACTTCAAATTGACATTAAAACCTTTCAATCTATATTATCAAGATCAAAAGATAGTCTTGACTTAGATTTGAATAACCTAGTCTAACAACAATGAAACTAAATATGTAAATCAAGAATAAAATGCATCACAACCTATAAAAAAGATAAACAATTTAGTATCACATCAAGAAAGCAAAAACAAAAGAAAGGGGAAGCAAACTACTCTAAAATTCATAATGCTAACAACCATACCCTCACCCTATCTTATGTCATCTCTAATTCAAGGAATCTAATCATGCATCTATGTCTAAAGACTAATTTATTCATAATCATCATGTATATTAAGCATAAACATATATAACTAATGGTAGCACGTGAAGCATAAACATGTAAAGATTATGAATAGAACATAAACACATGGTGTAAGAATAACATGCAAATGCATTTAGAGGATAATGCAGGCCTTGAACAAGTCATTAAATCACCAAATTTGATTCCTAGGATCATTGGATCCTCATCCAAAATTTCTTCAAAATTGCCATGTTAGCATGGATTGTAGGGATTGAATCCATCTTCCCTATTACTTAATTAATGATGTATATCATGAACTTTGCTATATATGTAAATCATACTGGATGTTATCTATTATCCTTGTAATGCCCCAATAATTAATAATTAAAGATTAGCTGAGGATAAGATGGAATAGGCTTGTTATAGGTTTAGGAGGCCTTAAGCCTTCCCATTCCTAGTGCTAGTCATGGCTTAAATGGGGTCGTGATATCAGTGCTTTAGATTTAGAATTCCTAAGGCCTAGTATGGTTTTTATAGATACTACAGAATTAGGATCCAATATGTCTGTGTGTTTTCATTATTTCTAGTTTTTGTGTTTTACCGATAACATGTATGCTACTTAGAGGCTATAGTTTTATTAGACTCAGGTGCTACACACTTATTTATCTCCCCTAGTTTTGCCATGAGTTTGGGTCTTCAACCAACTAGGTTACAGTTTCCTCTGTTAGTAATCACACCTTTGAATGATGCCTTAGAGCTGGATGTTGTGTTTTCTAACTATCTAATTTTAGTGAAAGGTAGAGATCTTCTAGCAGACCTAATCCTATTGGAAGTCATGGATTTTGATGTGATTCTTGGGATGGATTGGTTAACACAACATTATGTCACTTTGGATTATTAAAGCAAAAAGGCAACTTTTAATGTTCCAAATGATATATACTTTTACTTCATGGGAGATAAAGCTGTAGCTTTTACTAATTTAATATTGGCCATCACAGCTAGTCGATTGTTGCATAAAGGATTTTAGGAATATTTGGTTTTCATTTGGAACATTATAGTGATAAGAGAAAAGTAAAAGATGTTCCAATTGTGTATGAATTCTCTGATGTGTTTCTTGAAGAGTTTCTAGGCTTACCACTTGACAGAGAGATTGAGTTTTTGTATTGATGTAGTACCAGGTACTGGCTCCTATTTCTACACCACCTCATAGAATGACACATGTGGAGTTAAAAAAACTTAGGGATTAGTTGCAAGATTTACTGGATAAGGGTTTTATCAGACCTAACACTTTTCCCTAGAGAGCACTAGTACTTTTATGAAGAACACAAATGATTCTTTACACTTTTACATTGATTGCAAGTAATTGAATAAGGTGATAATGAAGAATAAGTATCCACTCCCTTGTATTGAAGATATGTTTGACTAGCTTTAAGGTGCTTACTATTTTTCTATGATTGATCTTAAATCTGGGTATCATCAATTGAGAATAAGACAAGAAGATATATCTAAGACATCATATAGGTCCGAATATGGCCATTATGAATTTCTAGTGATGTCATTTAGACTCACTAATGCACCTACAACCTTTATGGATATGATGAATCGGGTGTTAAGCCATTCTTAGATCACTTTGTAATAGTATTTATTGATGACATTTTAGTGTATTCATGTAGTGAGAAGGAGCACGTATGGAATTTGAGAATGGTACTACAAACTTTGAGAGATCATCAGTTGCATGCCAAGTTCTCTAAATGCAAGTTTTGGTTAAGGAATGCCGCTTTTCTAGGACATGTGGTGTCTAAAGGTGGTATTCAGATATATCCTAAGAAGGTGGAAGCAGTAACTAATTGGCCTACACCCACTTTAATAATAAAAATTTATAGTTTTCTTAGGTTTAATAGAGTATTACTGTTACTTTGTGCAAGATTTCTCTAAGATTACAGCACCATTAACTTGGTTAACTAAAAGAATACGAGGTTTCAGTGAATTGAAGCATGTGAAAGGAGTTTCTAGAGATTAAAGGATTGTATAATTTCTATTCTAGTCTTAGCATTACCTTCTAGTTTAGATGGATATGCCATTTATTATGAAGCTTATAAAGTTTGCCCTGGGTGTGTCTTGATGCAACATGGTAGGGTTATAGCTTATGCTTCCATACAGTTGAAGAAGCATAAGTAGAATTATCCCATATGACTTCGAGATGACAATAGTGATCTTTCCCTTGAGGATTAGGAGATACTATTTATATGGTATGACATGTAAAATCTATACATATCACAAAAGCTTGAAATATATTAATGATTAGAGAGATCTCAACTTAAGGAAGAGGAGATGGGTAGAGTTCTTGAAGGGTTATGATTGCACGATTTAACGTCATCATGGTAAGACAAATGTTATAACAAATGCTTTAAGTAGGAAGTCCTCTAATAGTCTTGTCCATATTACTGTTGATAGGATACCGCTAGTTAAGGATTAAGTGAGATATATGATCAAGGATTAAGGATGGGGGTACATGATTCTAGATATTTTTGACTCATTTCAAAGTGCAATTAGTTCTTATTGACAGGGTTAAGGTAACATAAAGTTAAGATTCGTAGTTAAGAAAAATTATGGTAGAGGTACAACATGGTCAGACTAGTGACTTTGTAATAGATGATGATGGTACTTTTAGAATGGACACTGGATTGTGTGTTTCAGATAGGGGTGAGTATGGTTTGGACTAATTTATGTATTTGAAAATCTTTGGAGCTAGACTGAAATTTTGAGGATCTTAAACATGAAGAACTGGTATCGTCCTGAATTTTTGATTTGGTTCGATTTGGTTCTTTATAAATTATGGATGATTCAGTTCAGTTCTTTAGTTCTTTAAGGACAATTAAATTCGTTTCGATACCAGTTCAGGTATCCAATTATTTCAATTTAGAAATAATTAAATTTTTATATTTTCTATCTTTATGAATAATTTTCTCTTTTAATCATTCAGGGACTAAAATAAATAAGCAATAATCTAATAAATTATAAGTAATAACTTACACATTAAATATTAAGTTAAATTTTTTAAATATTTACTACTAATTTATAATTTATAATTAATAAATAGTCTAATTATTAATAATATATACTAATTAAGTGAGTTTAGGGTGTTCTAGTAGTGATGAGGTGGAATTTTGGTAGAGTAACACTAGGATTCCAAAAGCCTCCGTATCCCTCTCTCAAATCGGGGGTATTTACAATGGAGATGAGGGTGCACCTGAGCCAAATGGCTTGGGTTGCACTCAATCCTCTACCCTCAATAAATAGGATTAAGAAAAATTCTAGAACTAGGATTTTAAAGTTGTCTATACAATCAAGAATGGGTTGTATAAACTAAATATTGACTATACAACCATAGGGAGGTCAATAATAGACAATTCTAGAATCTTCTTTCTATTAAGGTTGGTGAATTGGCTGTATAGCTAAGTGAGTTTATTGTACTTGTACAACTAAAATGAGTAGGTTGTATAACCATCTATAGGATGTTTTTGTAGGCTTTTGAGTTGTCGTTAGTTTGGATAGTGCTCTTAGTTTGAGCTTGATTCAAGATTCCTTTTATTCCTTCCTTTTGTAACCTTTCCCCATATTCTTTGGGGAATAATTTCAACAATTTTTCATTACTGCGCTTATATCCTAGGGGTCAAAATCTAATGCTCACAGTTTGCCCCCTACTTTGTGGGGTTTGAAAAATGATATTTAAAAAATGACCATTGAAGAAGACAACAAAGCCTTGCTAAAATGTAAACATTGGTAAGGATACTAAAGGATACAATTCTTTAGTAGCTCTTCAAGCAAGTACTAAAGCTCTATAATAGTTTAATAGCTTTCTAGCAGGTACTAATTCTTAATGGCAACTTTATAGCAAGTATCAATGTCAAGTAGTTTTCTCTTGCAGCTCTAAAGTAGGTACTGAGTGTTTTACTAGCTCTCTAGTAGGTATTAAGTTTCTCTGGTAGCTTTTTAGCAAATAATAATGTCAACTATTTTCATATAGATGTTCATTAGCAAGTATTGCATGTCTTAACAACTCTCTAATAGGTATTAAGAAGATTCCATAATTTGATAGCCATTTTGGTGTGAAATATTAGTTTATTATCCCTTTTGGAATCCATTTATGAGGGTTCTATGTTTTGATAAGCATTTTGTATGTAAAATAAACTCCACAACCCTTTTACCATTTACTGGAGAATAATTTATATCTCAAGTGATCATTTTAGTGTGAAATTGATTCAAGAGCCCTTAGACATCTATTGGGGATAAATTTGTAATTTGATAATCATTTAGACAATAAATGGTGGCCTTAACAAAAATTTTGTATCTTGATAGATTTCTGAAAGTTGAGACGGATATTGGTAGCCCATATGACTAGTAATTTGCAGTACATTCTATATTTTTATTGTAATTTTGAAATTTTGATAGGTGTTATAGAATTTGAGTTAGGCATTTTAGGCCTTTAAAGGTTTAAAGGTAGTTTGACTATGAACCCTTTTTCCTTTCTTTCCTTCAATTTGCCTTTTATGGTTTTGTTTAGTAGTCTATACAAACAAGGCCCATGTACGTATAGATAATTAATTTAAAAGTATAAGGGTCTTATAATTTTTGGATATATAATGGCAATAGTTTTTTATATAGACGAGGCTTGTCTATATAAACAACCCTAATATATAAAGGGGTTTAATCAGCCTTAATTTCATTTGTGTTATTTTCACTTCTCTTTCTTCCTTCTCTCTTCTCAAATCCTTTGGACTTAGAGTTTCTAGGCTCTCTTGATTCGGATATGCTATGGCCCATTTTGATGATCTTATATATGATGCTCTCGTGTATTTCCCTAAGGAAGAGGATGTTGCCTATGACGCTTTAGATACCCTGATAATTGATTAAGGCTTTGGTTCTATATCACCCTTCCCAAGACATGCTCGAAGGACTTCGAGCTGGGCCAAGACGTACTTATTGTCTATAACCTCTACTTTCATATGGTCGGTGTCACTTCTAGCCAACTATGTTCCATATTTTGGTCTTTTTATTTTCTTTTTCTTCTCTTCCCTTTTTCCTTTTTATTTCTCTTTTTTTTTAAAGCATTTTTCAACTTTTAGGCATTATCACAAACTTTATTTTGCATTGAACACTAAGTTAGTTTCCAAGAATTAGAATAGCTTATAGGACACTCATTGTTGACTATTTGGAATTATTTATCAACTTGCCACCTTGAATTATATGTTTTATTATTTTGGGGTCTTGTACATGGAAATTGCCTAAATTAGTTTGTAAAGTAATTTTGAAAATCAAAATGCATACTTGTGAGACTTGGCAAATTTATTTTCAAATTCTTATCAAGATTTTACCAAATTTATCAAATTTTAGTAGTTTTTAGGAATTTTGGGTTATTTGTGGTTGAATTTTGCAAATATTGTAGATTTTTGCAAATTAGTTTATTTCTTTCAATTGTAGTTTTTTTTTTTTGTGAATTTATGCCTGTGATATTTATAAATGTAATGCATGTATTATGGGCGCTTGTTGTAGCCTAAGGTTGGCCTTTTATTGTCTGCATCCATGGAAAGTCGAAATTAGTCTAGAAATTATTTTATTTTAATTTTGCATGTACCTTTAGGGATTTGTCTTACATTGTTTATCTAGAATGATACATATAATTACAATTTTTTCATTTTTTAAGTCTTTATTATTCTTTGCTTGTCCTTGCATCTAAAACATAAAAATTTAGCTTTTTGCATGGACTTGTATGTAATTTGCATACCTAAACTTATGGTATTCAATTTGTTGGCTTTTTAGTTCAAATTATTTTGTCTTTTGATGTCTGCTTCAAACTTTGTGCTTTATCACAATTTTTTGCTTTTTGTGATTTGCTTGGTAGTTCATATATTCATGCATCATAAAAAATTCTATAGCTGGTCAATTTTGCATGGGTTATGCATACCTATGATTTTGTTCCATGGCTTTTTTTATTTGTGGCTTTCTCGTGGTGCTTGTTTCAATTTTTCTTAGATTATTGGCTATGATCTTTCTTTATTATATATATATTGTATGATTCTAACCCTTTTCCTTTTCTCTCTTTTTAGGGCAATATCCCTTTTAGTAGGGAATGAAGCTATTATGTCAGGCGGTAAATAATTCAAGTGATTACACTCATGTGTGGTTATGTGACTCCAAGTAATAAGGATTTTGCTAGGCAATTACCCTCACATGTGGTTAGACGCCTCTAGGAGATAGGGCTCCTATTATTTTATGAACATTGCTAAATTAGCCTCTATAAAGTGATGCGATTACCCTTTAAGTTCGTGTCACGAGGTGGATGGGCAACACTCACCCCTTTCAACTGTCATTGATAAGGGAATTGATATTTACCTTTAAAGACCTCACATACATGACTGACATCTAGTGCTCGAGGATTCCATTACCCACTGATGCTAGTATTTACCACCTGATCCTTTGAACGAACTATGTTCGCTAGCTCCCTATGTGTCCCCTTACCATAAAGAGAAACACCTCTTTTGAGGGCTCTAATCTAAAGAGGGGCACTCCAACTACGACTGATGTGAGCCCCTGGGAGGTGATTGATCAAACAACTCATTGCTTTTTATTGTACAGTCGCATGAGGCCTTGTTCTCTAACCTTAGAGACACAATAAAGATTTCCCTCCTACTAGCCCTAGAAGATCTCAGGCTAACCCGTCACTTCGATTAGGGCTCCACTGCAATTACGCACCTTTATTGGTATTTGGATAGATGTTGCCATAGGCTATCGTACATGAATGGTGATTAATGGGTAGTTGAGGTGAGCATTATCCTATCTTTATTTCGCTTACTCTTGCTTTTTGTCACTTTATTTTTGCCAACAACACATCTTTATCGAGTTTAGGCCATCGATCTGGGATTGATGGTGTTGGGTTTTATAAAACGAGCACAGCAAAAAAATAAAAATTTTCCACATAAAAAACCCATAAAAGATCCATGCGAGTCAATTAAATAAAAATTAAGGATGCAAATACCTACCAATTTGAATAATAAAGATAGATTTATTAGAAGACAGAGAGGGAGTTTACTCATGTAACACCCTACCTCGAGCTTAAAATTAGATCTAAACATCTCTAAAGGATGATCGAACTCTATAAGTATCCATACAAATAGGCTATAATGTGTCAGCACCAGGGTTTTTCTCTCTCAAAAAATGTTTTCTGAAAAGGTAATGTGAATGTTCTCTCTCATTTTTTTGAAAACACTAAATGTGCATATATATATATATATATATATATATTAACCGTTAAGATATTTATGCTAACTCTATATCTCAAAAGATACAAATAAGATAATATCCTATTCTGTTTTAACTTTTAAAATGAAATAGATATCTAAATAATTTAAATAATATCTTTAATTATCTTAATTATTAATAGAAAGAGTAGTAAAACTTAATTTCACTTTGGACCTATTCTATATATACGACCTTGTAGGTTCACCTAATGTTGGTAATGACCTAAACACCATTTTGGCTCATAAGTCATAAATGGCCTCTAAGAAGACATTATGATTGTCTAAATTATGTGATGGTCAATGATCTTATCTAACCTATTTTATAAATAATATTATAATCTTTTTATCACAATATATCATAATTGAACATAAGATACAAATCATGTCATCCTTATATAGTTCAATTATTTCTCAATCTCTAATTAAATTGATGTAAAATGACATTGATAACCTTTATCCGTTCATTTTCACATGGTCATGCAATCTCTTTAGCCTAACTTATTGAAGGGCCTAGAGATATATTTCTCATAAATATATGAGGGACAAATTCCTTTTGGACCACTCATATTTCTCTATATGATTTACTTCATATTTAATATCAGTCTGTATAATCATCCGTTTAAAGATAATGTTGAATTGTATCAAAACATGAAGTTCATCATATTTAAATTCGTGATGATTTTCAAGTCAAGGAATTAAGTTAATACTACTGCATGTGAATCACTTATGACAATTTATCCATTTAGTGTTCTCATAGCGGGTCGGTGTAATACAATATTTCTTAAACATGTGTGTGTGTATATATACACACACACACACACACACACACACACACACACACACACACACACACTTAATATCACATATCTATGACTAGTAAAACATAGTCATCAATCAAAACAAATACTAGTTTTCATTCATTATTATCCCAACAATAATGACTGACTAGGGACAATTTATTATAAAATTCTTTATACCTAAAGGTTTTACTATCAAGTCACAAGTTTGATGACATTACGTAGAATTAGCTATTGATGGATTTTATAATTAAGCCATAGATAAAATATTAAAAACATATTTAATAAAAATATAACCATGATGTTATCAGTAAAATATCTATTACAAGAACTGGCCTAGGGCATATAATTAATAGCTAGAGGGTGGCAACCCCTTGGATGGCATGGGTGGTGCTATCCCTAGTTTGCTAGGTGGAGCTTTGCACATCACGGTGAGTCGTCACTAGGGGCCAATCGTAATTGCCTGAAAAAGTTGACGTTGGCTCAGGTATATTTATCTTAAAAAATAAAAAATAAAAATATTAGTTTTATAATATTGATGAATCTAGTAGAATACTTATAATGATGTGTTTCTTTTTTTTTTTTTTTTTCTCTCTAACTTCATCTAGACTAGAAGGGGCTAGTGGATGGGTGGCAGCCTGAGCTCATGGATTGTGAGGGTCGCTCTTATGGACGCCGACTGCTAGTAGGGCCCTCTATTAAGGAGTGGTACTTCGAGGATGAGTCCTTCTTAGGTGGGAGGGACCAAACACTTAAATTGTGCCTCATTGCCCCCTTTTTGACATGTTTTGGCCAGCTGACATAAAAGGTAATGACCACCAGCTAGCGTTGGCGTTGCGACCTAGAAAGTAATTCATGATAGTGGGTGTGGGGTATTGAGCCTAGATGGCTGAGTCTTTAGTAGGACAATTCCACTAGTCAGGGCAAACATTAGGGCTTTCCCTATTTGCAAGGTGCATGTTCGGATGGTACTATGTTTAGAGGGGGGAGGGGGAAGGGGGCTTAGGGCATGATGACCTATTTAAAGAAGAGGCCTACAAAGTTTGTTCCTATTATTGAGAACTGTAAATGGACTAACATTACCGAGGTTTCTAGCCTAAAGCTATCATGGTGGGGGTGTAGACCCATTTTTAAATAATTTTTTAAAGATGTGTGTAGCTTTCTTATCTAGTTTCAAGATGGCTATAGACATCACTCGAACATCATGTACGTTCAAGCCAATCAGTATGACTCACGTGCGTATCATTTTGTTCGACTTCCTACACTTATATTATTTATTCTTTGTTGTACTTTATTGACCCTATTTTCCTTCTCGCATATCCCTCATATCCTTTGCTAAGGTCATGTTTGACCTTATAGTTGCACTTAAGAAGATGATGATGTACTAGACTCACTAGGTTTATGTCAGTAACGGTGTAAGTGATGTATACATGATTATGTTTATATTTATGTATTCATATATGACCTAACCATCCGAGCCCTGTGTGTATTGCAAAAGGCATTCTAGTTTCAAGCTAGGGAGCTCTAGGAGACATGTAACGAGTTATTAGAGCTTCAAGCCAAGATGGAGCACTGGGTGCCCACAAAGTCAAAAAGCTATAGGGGTAACTTTGATGAAGAGGAGGATGAGGTTAGAGGTGGATGGGGATTAAGCTAGCTGCACTTGCCCTTCCCTCTTCAAGACCTTAGGAATTAGGTTTTTCTCTTTTCTGCTTTTGGAATTGTTTGATTTTAGTATTGTAGTACATTTATTGGGCATGTTTTGGGGCCCTTTTAGACGTTATCTTTTGGATACTTAGGACACTATGGCATTCTTAAGGTAAAAATACCTCTATTTTATTATGGAACAAATGTTGCATAAATTTTGCCTATTTGTGTGTGTATGTGTTTTTTTAAACCAGTGTAAATTGATCAAAATTCTCAAAATATAAAGGGAACTCTGCTACAAAAATTATAGGACAGTGATTTGTATAGATCACTAGATTATCTGTCTGAACCAATACTTGTCTATACAGACAACTTTATTGTTCATAACTGTCTGCACAACCATCTTTATTGTTCACAGTTGTCATGCATTTTTCACCTTCCCTTTCTTCTATGAAGCCCCTATTCTCAATTTTCATTCCCATATCTACAATTTTCATATTTTTCAACATGGCTATATAATTTTTAAAGTCACTCCTAACTTAAAATTGGATTGATCTACCTTGGATGGGTTTCAAAGCCCTCTACTACCATCATTTGTTCTACTCAATATTGAATTCCTTTAGGCAACTTCCAATTTATGGGATCCAATTACCCATTCTTTCCACTTTGGTGAGACCAAAATCTATCCTCTATTAACGGAATTTAGTGCCTTTCTCGATTATCACATTATCGGCACAGATCGAATTGCACTTCCTTACTTTGATTACCCATATATCTGAAAAATGATGGAATTTTTTATCAATAATTTGATAAGGTACCTATGTATACTCTAGGAGAAGAAAAGATTCTTAGATCCCTATTTCTCACTGTTCATTCTTTGAGAGGCCATGCTGAGGCATCTCATACTTGTATCTTAGCAACTGTTCTGATGGGAGAATTTTTATTATGAGGAGACAATTGCTGGCCTAGGTTGGTTAAACCTAAGTCTTGAACCTCTTTTGATCTTGACAATAAAAATTGATCAGTTCTAATACTTTAATTAAGTGTTGTTTTGCAGATTATAAGTTAGCTTTTTCATTGGAAGTTGGATGGAATTCAAAATCTCTAACCTTGAGAAGTTCATCCAAATTCGTGGTGTGTCTGTCCTAAATTGTGATCGCGAATCACTCATAAGGATGGATAAAGCTAGGCCCGAGGAATTCGCAGGCAAATTTGCAGCCACGACTTAGCTGAAGGAAATGAGCTTGAGTCACAGAGGAATTTGCGGTGGGTATCGCGACCGCGAATTTCATAGTGATAAAGGAGGGAACTAAAGCCATAGCCACGACATGCCAAGTGTCCTAAGTAACCATTGAAGATAAAAAAATTATGAGGGCAAATATTTGGTAGCGACCGAGATTCAAGGAGTTACAGTTTCCTCATCAAACAGAGGAATTTGCGATCTTAATTGTGCCCAAGACATAGTTATCTCGCGATCGCAACTTTTGATAGTTGTTAGAACACAACGACTATATTTTCCTTGACAACCAATAGATAGCTGACACGCAGACTAGCCGTTAGACTCAAACAAGATTGTTCGATGTAATTTTTAGCTCCTCAATGGAAATTAGAAATTCGAGCCCATGAAATGGTTGTAGCAACCGCGACTTCAGCCTGACAAGCATTTAATGCGAAATCTGCCTGACACATCTCGGAGATTTGTTGATAGTTTTAGACTAACATCTCTTTGGTGGATATAGGCTAGAAATACTCCATCAAATAGATGTAAATACAAGGGAATTCATTAATTTGTAACCAAACTCTTGCCTATTTGCTACTCAATCTTTCATTCTCATTTATGTGTAGTTGATTGTTTGGTGTGAGCAATAAATACCATTGTAAAGAGGTTGAGACTTAGCTTAGAGTCAAAACTCTTTTGAGAGAGGTTGAAGTGTAAGCCTATAGAAAACACTTGTGTGAACCTAGAAAACACAAAGTGTAAGGTTGTTATGTGAGCCATAAACACAAGATTATAAAAGTTTGGTGTGAGCTTGGAAGCACTAGTTGAGTTGAGTAAAACACCTAATTGTGAAGAATTGGGGAGTGGACGTAGGGTTATTAATACCCGAACCACTATAAACATTTGTGTTGATTTTTCTCATCTTTTTCTTCACCTTTTAAACACTTATACTCTCATTCCTAATTTGAAAAACAACCACCAATTCAACCTCCCATATTGGTGCCCTAGGCCAATAACAACAATGAGATTGACTTGCAGGTTTTATCACTTATCGAGGATATTAATATGGGAAAGGCCCTAGTCCCTGTAATTCTTAATGAAACCATTATAGGGATGAATAAAGTATTGCTAGGCATTAGTGAGTCCTTCACTAAGAGTTCATTGTTGCTTCAAGTTCGAGTTTCACTTATAACTTTTATTTTTTTTATTTTATTTTATTTTTTCTCCTTTTTATTTTATTTTTCTTTTTATTTTAACTTTTTCTTGAATTGCTTTTATGAGTTTTTAATCCAATGGGCTACTCATTTTTTCTTAAGCTGCTATTTTGAGTTTTTAATCTAATAAGCTTTTCTTAAATTATTTTTTCCTCTTACTTTTCGTATATGGCTACAAGAGAACTAGGTCTGTTAGAGGTTTCCCCTATAGATGCAAGGTGTTATTTCGTACAACATCACTCAAATTGTTGTCTATCAAGGACTACTTTTATTGGAGCTAAATAAGTTGAGTGGTCGCCTTATGTTTTAGATTTTGACATTCGTTGGATCCTTAGTGGGGATTGATTGGGGTCACCCTAAGGAGTTACGACGGGTGCGTGATCATTCTAGCTCTAACATCCAATACTTTCTATGGCCCAACCAGGGTTCACTATCGATTCAAGACTACATAGGATGTAATGGGCTTTCTTTCCAACTTCACTTGACTCGGGATTTCTAGATATGTTGGAGGTCAGATAGATTCATCGCTACACCTACCACATCTTTTCAACTGAGGCATCTACTCTTGACACTACCGACTTTAAGTCTTGGCTGCATGGCAATTAGAAACATTGGAATTTTCTAATCATATCAAAGTATCCATAAGAACAACAAGCATAGTAGGAAAGCTTTTTGAATTTTGTTTAGTTTAAAGAAATGCTTGACAAAGATTACTTTTATTTTGCAAATATAGTTCTTTCTTATACTATTCTTGTCATGAACCATTACAATTTACATATTACATATTAATTGAATGCACGACCACTACTTTTAATAGTGACATACTAGATTATCTAATTGTCTCGATTAATGCCTTTAATATGTTGGCTCTTTATTCTTTATCCCTTGTTCTCTTGTCATGGGACTCAATCCCATCCAATGCACTTTTTATGCAACATAATCACAGTGGCCACTTGCATTCTCTTGCCTTTAGCTTTTTTTATTATATTTTTTTGAGCCCTAATTTTTCTTTAAGCTACCCTTCCAGGTTTTTAATTTAGTGGACCAATTTTTTCTTTTTTTTTTTCATGCCTTAATTTTTGCCCAAGCATCCTTTCAGATTTTCAATTGATCAAGCTTTTTCTTTTTTTTTTTTTCACTTCTTAATTTTGTCCTATGCTGCTCTTTTGAATTTTCAATTTAGTAAGATTATTTACTTTTCTCACTTCTTTACACAAAGTACTTCTTTAGTCTATCCAAATTCACTAGCTTGGAGAACTTATTCTCATCCATGTCTGTCAGCTTTATGCAGCCTCTTGGATATATCTATTTGACCATGTAGGGACCTTTCCAATTTGACTTAAACTTCCTTCTAATATCTTAAGTTTACAGCCATATTACCTTCAACACTAGATTACCAACCTTTACGTGCTTGCCCTAACCATTTCATTTAAGATGTGAGTCATCCTAACTTGATATAGTTGAATATGGTAAGGGGCTTTCAACATCTTCTCATATTATAGAACCAATTGGTCATACTAGTTCTTCACTCACTAATACTCGATAATCTTTATCTTAAACAACATTCAAAGGGATTTATCAGCCTAGCTTGATACAACTAACTATGTGGGAGCATCAAATTTTAAACCTCTAGATACAAAGCTCGATATGAAAATCATTGATTTTATTCTTTAGAATGCAAAGGAAATTGCCAAAGAAAGAAAAACAAAGCCTTGGGAGACCTTGGACAAAACCAAAAATAAGACCCAAGACCAATCCTGCTTAAAGGGATGGACAACCCACCCAAAATAATGATGTACAACCTACAAACATGGATGTACAATCCACAAATAGGGATGTCTAACTCTCTTTACGGATATACAACCCTACCTTAAGCCCTAATTCTTAAAACCTTTTGAAACTGGTCCCTGTTAAACTCTAGGGATGTACAACCTTGAGATAGGAATGTGCAACCCATTCATGGTTGTACATCCCATATGCAAAACCTAATTCTAGAAAATTCAGCTCCTTCTTTATGATTGGAGATGAACATGGTACAACCAGAATCATTTCTAGCTTTGGTGCACCCTTCTCCCTTAATAAATACCCCCTCATTTGAAGAGGAGGAGAAGGCGTGGAAACCCTAAGGTTACCCTGCATAAATCACTAAAATCCTTTTGAGATTCAGCACTATGTACCAGATCATCATCTTTCTTGTCCTTATCATATACTTTAGAAAGGACCTTCATAATTCTTTATACTATTGCTTAGAAGAAATAATTAACAAAGTAACTTGAATCTTGCTCTTAGTAATTAAAAATTCTATGTGATAAGGATTATAATGAGGAAGGGCAGTTTTTTTAGTCTTTAACCAATTTAATAATGCTCCCTTGCAAGCTTGATTAGTCTTAAAATTTATCCATTATTTAACATTAAAATCATTATATAACATAGACATTTCATGATGTATTGAATATTCTTTAGGATTAACATAAAAAAAATTATAATTCCAAGATTGGATCTAAGGTAACCCAAAGATAATTGTAAATTACAATAGTGGGTCTTGAGAAAATTTATTTTAGTTTAAAGGATTCAAATCCTTCCTTTACTCTAGAGGAAGCCATTTCTATCATCCATTCAAAATAAGTCAACCAAACTTGAAATCATATAGGGAAAGTAACATTTGTCCTTTCAAAGAAATAAAAGCACCAAGAATGGTTAAAGGTCCTCAAATAAAAGGTATTATACTAGGCTACATGGTAATCCAAATAATTATAAGTTCTATTTTATTATAAATGTTTTACTTATAATATGTGGTAGAAAGGACTTTTAAAATCTTACACTTAAAATAAGATATTTTTTATGGGTCTTGATCATCCATAATATGAAACACACTCAAAACATCTAAAAACCCCTTTTCCCCTTCTTCTTCTTCCCTTTCTTCTTTCTTCCTCTATTTTCAAAACCCAGGAAATAAGGGTTGTACAACTTATAAGGCTGTATAACCCTCCATCTAGGCTATACAACCCTTATAATGGGTTGTACAACCCAGTTTGCTTGATAGTTAGTTTTGCATAAATGTTCTTTCTTTCATATCTGAATTTCATTTTTTAAGCCTTTTATTTTTTTTTGCCTTTCCAATGTTCTAATGGCAGAATAAGGGAAGGATAAACATCTTAGGATCCTTTTATATTAAAAATGGAAATTTGAGGTTATCTTAAAATGGCTCATCGTACGTCTTTATACAATATTCTATGTTCTTTTGTGTATGATTTAGTGTGATGTTAATTTTCTATTTTGGAACTCTTTTGATGGTGACCAAATGAGGGGTTAACCATTCCTAGGACCTTAAGAGTCTTCCTTTTCATGGTTTTTCTTGTGTTGAAAGCATGTGAATAGCATCTTGCCCCTTATCTTCTTTATTTGATTTGCATTTTAACCTTCTTCATGGTTAGTAATGTTCATGGATGCCTATGCTCTTTATCAGCGATAAGAGGGAGGGTTCAATAACCCTAGGATGTCTCTTTTGTGGTGATTATTGCCTTAGGTCATGTGATGTCCTCTATAGTACTTTGCATCTCATGTTTAAGGTTTCAAGCCTTTTATGATTTAGGCATCTTGATCATGTTATATTCTGATTTGGGATGATGGAATGTATTTTCATGGACTTAGAATGCATGCTAGGATACCTTGACTTTGGGAGATATGGTAAGATGATTACTATGGACTTTGCTTGCCTTTCTTTGGTGATTTCAAGCTTTCTTTGTTTGTTTCTCATATTTACTCTTTACTAATTTGCTTCTTCATTTAGGTGTATGGGTGATTATTTAGAATTAGGCCATGAACTTGGTCTTAGCCATTATCCCATATGGATTATATGATTATGTGTGTGAATGGATGATGCATGATAAGACCTTATGTCATGTGATATGACCTTCCTTCCCCATTATTGATGATTATGTTTATATGGATGAATGATAATGTATGTTACAACCCCCTTTACCATGATACATGACTCCATTCCTAATTAATTATGCATGATGTGAATCAATGGATGGGTGGATGGATTACATGATAATCCCACTATTGGATATGTATCCCCTATCCCTGCCTTGTATATATTATTTATTGCTTTCTCGTATAATGCATAGCGTTAATGCATTGCATATTTAATTATTATGGTTGATGGCTTTGTTTATATGGATGTGCCTAGGTGGTTAAATGAGAAATTGATTAATAAAGGCAAAGTATAAAAATGAACCATCGATTGCCCAAAGGTCAGATCGCTATATCCGGGCGACTTAGAGGTGCCAAACCTCTACCCCAAGTCATACCTAACTCCCAAACTTGTTCTCTAATAGAGTGAAGATGGATTAAACATTCTAAATGACTTAGACTTAATAATTATCCTTGCCTAGATTCTTGGTTGGACCAAAGTCGAGTGGTGTCTCCACATTTCACTTAGGGATGACACTAATGTATTGTCTTGCATTAGTTCCTCATTGACCACTACTTCAGACAAACAACTTCTATCTCATAAAAGGCCTCAAGGATCCCTCATTGATCCAAATTATATGCCATGACTAAGGGTTATTACCAATGCATGACCTACATCCTGTTGATCCCCTGAAGATCGATAAAAGGATGGAGTCGTAAGCAAGATTCTACTCATTAGAGTGCAATCACAAAACCTTTGAGGCACTTACAATATGGTAAGGGCCTTTCAACATCTCTCATCTAGTAAAGCCAGCTAGATATACTAGTTCTTCATCCACTGACACTCAGGAATCTTTATCTCAAGCAACATTCAAAGGGATTTCATTTCCATTTCTATCGGTAATACTACTTTCATCCCATGAACCAAAGAGTCGGGTATCATATTTGTTGATGCTTTGGCTATGGTTTGGCACCCCTATAATATGAGTACAACATTTTTAACAAATCCTTATAGGTTTCAACCATTTTAACAAGGATGTTCTTAACATTCTTATTTACTGCCTCCGCACACCATTTGTCATTACATGTATGGTGAGGACTTATGATGAGTCACCCTAGACTTTTCTAATATAATCCTTACCTCAACCTAAAAATGTACTCCATTGTATGCCAAAATTTGATAAGGCATACTATAGGATGGATAAGGTTCCTTTCTATAAATTGAGCCATCTGCTTTGCCTTCATCTTTTTGAAATATTTTGCTTCTAACCATTTTGAGAAGTAATCAATTGCCACTACAGTATACCTATGCCCTCTTATAGAAGTCGGTTTGATTTCCCTAATCATATCAATGTAAACTAGGGTGAAGTCAAATTCTATAGTTCTATTGGTGGCAAATGGTTGAGGCTACCATGAACTTGGCACTTGTGATAACTCTTAACAATTCTGAAGCAATCTTGCCTCATAATTGTCTAATAATACCCCATTCTTAAAATTTTTCTAGCAAAACTATCCCATCCATATGGGGCCACCAACCCTAATTTGTACTTCTTCCATCACCCTGTTTGCTTTTTTCTTTTTTGTCAAACATCTCAAATGGTTCCCATCTAGCATTCACTTATATACCATATCATCATAAACTATGACTTGTGATGCTAACATTTTAATCACTTCTATATCCTTTTTCCCTAAGTAGGGTCACACCATTTTCTAAGTACCTTTTTACATCATAATACCATGGATGGTTCTCCATAAATGTCTATGTCATTTTGTCTTCAATATAGCATGATGCCTTAGATAAGTGTAATCAAAGGCTTTATTGGCATTTTTTGGGTCCATCCAAACAAAAACTAAAGTAGTCAAAGCATTTGCCATTGCATTTTCTTCTTGCAAAAGATGGTGGAGCATGACCCTTTAAAAGTTATGGGTAAACCACTTCAAATGTTCTAAGTATGGACCCAAACGCTCCTCTTTCACCTTACATTCACTAATCACTTGAGAGATGACTAGTAAAGAGTCTCAAAACACTTCAGCCTTTTTAACCCTCATATGGATTAGTGACTACAACCTAAATGCATAAGCTTCATATTTAACCATATTTTTAGTTACCCTGAAATCTAGTTTTTTAGGCATAGTGAAAAGCTATCCTTTCGGTGACACTAAAATCATTCCTCCACTGGCTCCTTTCTTATTCATGGCTTTGTTAAAATACATTCTCCACCATTGGGGCTTTATTACTCTTAAACCTTCATTGAAAAACTAAAGAGGTTCACATTCTCCTTCTATAAGTGGTTGTTAGGTTAGGTATTTTGTGACTGCTCGACCTTTAGTCACTTTCTTAGTCATGAATATTAACCACTTGGCTAATTTCTCGATTAAAGATAGAGCTTTATGTAAGTATTTGACTGGATTAAGCTTTAAAACAACCTCAATTGAGTAAGATTAGAAATAATGCCCCCATTTCTTCATAACCCAAACCATGGCTAGACACATTTTCTCTATTTCATTATATTTATCCTTATATGTGAGCAACTTCTTTTTGAGATAGTGCACAGTGTACTTATTCCCTTCACCATTCTCTTGTGCCAATATCACCTATATAGAACTCTTCTCTATCGTTAAGTATAGAATCAATGGTTTGCCCAGCTTTGGCGGTCTTAGTATTGACTAGTTGGACAAATACTCTTTTATCCTCTAAAAGGCTTTCTGGTACTATTCATTCCATGCATTAGTTGATCCTTTCTTAATAACTTTAAGATTGGCTCATAAATAGGAGTAAATCTGTTTATGAATCTGTTGATTTACTGAAGACGACCTATAAATTTCTAGATCTCATTTTCTATCCTCAGTGTAAACATCTCTGAATGGCTTTCATTTTGTTTAGATCTACCTTGATTCCATTCTCACTTACTATATGTCTTAATAACTTACTTAAAGTGACCCAAAACACACACTTCTTGTGGTTAAACCTGAGGTTGTACTAGTCCACCCTTTGTAGAAATTACTCTAAGGCCTCAAATGTCTTTCTCGGGTCTTAAATTTTACCATCATATCATTGACATACACCTCTACTTCTTTATGAATCATATCATGGAATAGAGTAGTGGCCATATGTTGGTAGGTTACTATAACATTCTTTAATCCGAACAACATTGCTCGATAACAATAGGTGCCCTACTTAGTGATAAAAGTCATCTTTGTTTTATCTATAATGGCTATGAGGATTTGGTTATAACCAAAGAACTCATTTATGAAGGAGTACATGACATAAATTGCAACATTGTCCATCCAAATGTCACTATAGGGAAAGGAAAAGTCATCTTTAGGGCATGCTTTTTTAAATCCTTGAAATTAACATATATTCTTACTCGACCATCTTTCTTTAGCACTAGTACTAAGTTAGTTAACCACTCAAGATAATCAACAACATTTAAAAACTTGCCTTTTAATTGCTTTACCATTTCCTCCTTTACTAGTTGTACCCACTTTGGCCACATATGTCTGAGTTTCAACTTGATTGGTCTTATATGTAGGTGCATCAGAATTCGATGTTTAGCGAACCATCGATCAACTTTGAACATGTCCTTGTATGTCTAAAATAAATCCTTTGGTTTTTGAGCAACTGTTTGAACTCCTTCATTCTTTGGTTGAGACATCATTAACAATGAGCAAGATTTTTAGATTCTCCTATGTCCAAGATTAAATGCAGTTGTATGCATAAAATTAATATTAAATATGCTCATGAAATGATACATGTCATGCACATTACCATCAGGAAAACATCACATAAGTAGGCAAACTCAATATTGATTGCTTTAAACTTGGAAATAAATATATGATCATCCTTAAAAAAACTATAAACAAAAACACTAGAGGTGTTAGAGAAGGGAGATTCTTCAAGAAGTATAGTTGGAGTCTTTTCGATATTAGTCTTATTCTCTTTATCACTCATCTTTTCATTAGCTACTTCCAAAATAGTCTTAGATCAATCTGTTAACTGCTTAAAATTAGCCTCATCTTTATCTCCAGTATTCGTTATAGCCTTCATAACTCCCTTAAGCTCTTGGTTCATTTTATCATTTACAAGCTCAAATTTCATGAAATTTTCCCAGAGCGCCATTCCATCTAGCTCAACTTGCTTAATAATCCCATATAACTGTCCATGTTCTTCTTTGTCCTTTTTCACACTCTCAATGGAGTTGACAATCAGGTTCTTGATGTCCACTAGTTTAAGCCCTATATTTTTCCCTTTAGTATAAGCACCAAATCCACTCTGTCCCCATTCTAGATCTTCATGAGGTACCTCTAGCCTAACCTGTTCAACTTATTTCTTCTTTATTGGCTTTCCAATTTCCCAAATCTATTGATCTCATGGAAACTGCTCATAATTTTTGTCAAACATTTTCTATTTCTCATTCCATGGCCGAATTGTTTGAGGACCATATAAAATTATAGACCATACAAAATTCCAAATCTCTCTCTCTCTGCCTCTAGAACATGCTTGTCTTTCTTTTTTCTTTTCTTCTTTTCATCTTCCTCATCGAATGAGTCTTGATAATTCTAGGCTCTACACTCCCAAGCTGCATTTGAAAGAATGCTTCCTCTAAGTCATCTAGTAAGTCGATTTTCAATTGTCTACCATCCTCTTCTTCTCTAGTAACCTCTTATTCTATTTGTAAGGAATTTTCACCTTTTGATGCATAGTGGATGGCACCCTTTTTAAAGGATGACACTATGGTCTCCCCAATAATAGCAAGAAATTGATGAGAATGTCTAGCATTATGAATTCCACCATAGTCTTCACTATCTTCACCATGGTCTTGAATACCCTAACTACCATCCTTCTACTATCACTGTAAGCCCTAATAATATTATTTGATAGCTCTAAATCTTTCTTAAACACTCCAAACTTATGTTGTAACTTTAATAGGCAAATGGTAATTCTAGATCCATCATCAACCATTACGTAAGGAGTCCTTATTCCATTCACTTTGGCTCTAATGAATAAAACCCAGTTATGATCTCTTCCCTCAAGAGATAAGTCCTTAACAGAAAAAGTGATTTTGCCTTTGCTGGTGACTAAAGCCACCGCAACCTTTGGTAACACCTCCTTAGAGATTCTGCTTCTACCCATTTTGAGAAGTAATCAATCGCCAACATAATATACCTATGCCACCTTATAAAATCCAGTTTGATTTCCTTAATCACATCGATACCAAGTATTGTGAAGTTAAATTCTATAGTTCCATTAAGGGTAAATGCTTAAGGCTACCATGAACTTGGCACTTGTGATAACTCTTAGCGATTCTAATGCAATCTTGCTCTATAATTGTCTAATAATACCCCATTCTCAAAATTTGTCTAGCAAAACCATCCCAGTCATATGGGGACCACAAACCCCAACATATACTTCTTCCATCACCTTGCTGGCTTTTTTTTTTCCCTTAAACATCTCAAATGGATCCCACCTAGCATTTGCTTGTACGCCATGTCATCAATTGTGATGTTAACTTTTTAGTCACATCTTTATCCTTTTTTTCTTCGTAGGGCACGTACCATTTTCCAGGTACCTTTTTACATCATAATACCATGGACTATTTTTCACAGACTTCTGTGCCATCCTATCTTCAACGTAACACAATGTCATGAACTTGAGTGCAATCAAAGGCTTTATTAGCATCTTTTCAGGTCCATCCCAAATAAAAACTAAAGTAGCTAAAGCAATTTCCATAGCATTTTTTTCTTGCGAGAGATGGTGGAACATGACCTTTTGGAAGTTATGGGTTAACCTCTTCAAATGCTCCAAGTATGGACCTATGCACTCCTCCTTCACCTCTCATTCATCGATCACTTGAGAGATGACTATCAAAAAATTTAGGAATACTTCAGCCTTCCTAACCCTCATTTGGATTAGCGATTATAGCCAAAATGCACAAACTTTGTATTTAGCCATATTATTGGTTACCCTGAAGTCTAATTTCTTAGCCATATGGAAGAGCTCTCCTTTTGATGACACTAAAATCATTCCTACACTAGCTCCTTTCTTGTTCATGGCTCTGTTGAAATACCTTCTCCACCCTTAGGGCTTTATTGCTTTTAAACCTTCATTGAGAAATTATGGAGGTTCACATTCTCCTTTTATAAGTGGTTGTTGGGTTAGGTATTTTGTGACTGCTCAACTTGTAGTCACCTTTTTAATCACATATTTAAAGTCAAACTCAATCAAGAGTATTAACCACTTGGTTAATTTCTCAATTAAAGATAGGCATTATATAAGTATTTGATTGGATCAAGCTTCAAAATAACCTCAACTGAGTAGGATTGGAAATAATGCCACCACTTTTTCATAACCTAAATCATGGCTAAACACATTTTCTCTATCTGATTATATTTCTCCTTATATGAGAGCAACTACTTATTGAGATAGTACACAATGTGCTCATTCCCTTTTCCATTATCTTGTGCTAATATCACCTATATAAAAATCTTCTCTATTGTTAAGTGTAAAATTAATAGTTTGCCCAGGTTTTATGATCTTAATATTGATGGGTTAGACAAATACTCCTTTAGCCATTACGTAGGGAGTCCTTCTTCCCTTCACTTTAGCTTTAACAAATAAAGCCAAGTTGTGTTCTCTTTCCTTCAGAGGTAAGTCTTTAACATAAAAAGTGATTTCCTTTTGTTAACGACCAAACCCACCACATCTTTTGGTGACACCTCCTTAGAGATAACCAAACTTGACAACACCTCCACGATGGCCTTCTTATGGTCTTAAGAGGTAATAAGTTACTCCTAAACACTAAGTTAGGCTGGTATCTTCTTCAATTACCTTAAGATAATATTTTCATCCTCCTTTGCGTTCACCAACAGTCTCTCCACCTTTTTCCCCACCTTAGAATCTTTGAAGCTCTTAATCAGGATAATACTTCCTACTTCTTGTCACATGGTTTACTTATCTCTCTTTCTTCTATTCATCACTTTCCTACTATGGCCTAATCATTCTTTTTCTCTTTACTTCCTCAATCTTATCAGCTAATCTCTTTTAAGGATTTATAGCATAAGCAATTGTTGGCCCTAGGCACCAAGAAGGGGGGAGGGGGGTTGAATGGTGTATAAAAATTAAAATTAGAAAGAAAAAGAATAAATGAGATGAGAGGAAACATAGGATTTATAGTAGTTCGGGTGTAATCCACCCTATGTCCACTCTTCAATACTTCAAAATTGGGTATTCCACTATCTTTCAAAGGTGTTTTCAAGCTTACACCAAATTTTTACACTTATGTTTTGAAGGCTTACACAACAATCTTTACACTTGTATTTTTAGGCTTACACAACAACCTTTACAACTTGTGTTTTAATAGGCTCACACAATAACCTCTCTTAGTGTTTTAACAGGCTCACACTATAACCTATTGCAAATGGTGTTTATGCTCACACCCAACAATGACTTAAAGAATAGAAAAGAGTGAGTAGCAAAATTGTAAGAGTTTGGGTACAAAGTTATTAATTCTCTTGCATTTACATCTGTTTGGTGAGGTATTTATGGCCTCTACCCACCAAAGAGACGTTGTAATAAAATTGGTACAAAATCATCCAAGTATGCTAGACAGATTTTTGCATTAAATGCTTGACAGTCGTTTCGCGGTCGCTACTATTTATTTGCAGTCATGAATTCCAAATTCCATAAGGAAAACCCCGTTTGTGTCTAATGGCTAGTCCACGTGGCAGCTTCTGATTAGTGCATTAGGAAAATATAGTCGTTGCCTTTCACCTGCTCTCAAAAGTAGCGATCGTGATTTATCTTGTACAGGACGCGACTCTGGATGCGAATTCCTCTGCCAAAAGTGTTCACCTTCTTCTTTTGGGTTCGCGATCGCTGCCAATAAGTTTCCCTCGCGATTTTTGACTTCCAACGGTTAGCTGGGACATTTATCAAGCTGTGATTATGGACTTTATTGCCTCTTGAGTTACTTTAAAATTTACGATAGCGACTGAGGCAAGTTTTACACCGCGAATTCATCTGTCACTTTTGGAGTTCTTCCTTTGGATGAATTGCGATTGAGAATTACTCCACGATTTCATATGTCTAAACTTCTAGCAAGTCTTCTAATGGATCGTGATCGCGAATTTTAGATTGCAATCGCGATTTAGAAGTTACTTCACATACTTTGAAGATTAAGATTTCTATCTAACTTCTAACTTAAAGACTTTCACAAAAAATGTTGAACAACACTAAATAAAAACATTAAAAATTATCAATCCCCTTTCTCAAGATCAAAAGAGGCCCAGGACTCAAGGTTAACTACCCTAGTCCAACAATCTCTCCCTTTTTGATTTTGACAACTTAGATTGATCCTTAAATGAAAAAGATGCAGGAAAGTGAATTTAGATTGTAATATGATTCAATAAATGCTTATGATAAAATTTATTAAGTATATCATTCATATAATCAAAGGTGAAGTTGATAAAACAATAGGTATGTTGCTCCCCTTCAACTTATGCTATAGTTATTCCCAAGTTATTTCATTATTTTCTCCCTTTCACAATCTCTCCCCCTTTGGCAAAATCAAAAGGAGGGTATATAAGGAAAAGAAAGAAAAAATGAAATTCATGCATAAGAATTCATAGGGAGCAAACATAATGCAATGGATAAAAGAATAAATATCAATCACATAAAAGAACAATGTTTGTAAAGAAACAAGTTTTATTTATATATATTCATAACTGTGGGATCACAAGATTTGTAAAAATAAACATAAGTAAAAAATAACTACAAAAGATCCCTAATCTAAAGCAGTGGAGAATCATCTCCGAAAGATGGTGTATCTGACGTTTGTTATGCTCCCTCAGCTTCGTCTTTATCCTCTACATCGTCTTCATTGTCATTTCCATCTTGTGTATCTTCAATTCGGTGAAGTTCGGAAGATGGCAAGAAGGAACTCCTAGTTTCTCTTGGAGATCCACCATATCGCTATGAAGATGAGAAAGGAAGAGAAACCTTCTCTTCATCATCCTCATAAGCTTGTCCAACTTGCGATCAATGGTGGCAAGTGATAACTTGGACTTTGGGTTCGGTTGAGGAGGAGGGATTTGAATGTTGCCTTTTTCGATTTAAAGCCTCTTTCGCTAGAAAGCTTAGGAGGTTTCCATCTTATTTGCTCTGATGGCACCAAGGGTGTAGATATATGTGTCTTAATGGATTGCTTTGGCATTGATGAGGTAGGTTAGGTTGTGGAAGTTTTGAAAGGGAAGGAGCTTCTTAGTGAGGAATTTCTCTTTTTCCTCATTAAGTGCTCCAATAAATCGGTAGGTGACTGTTATGTGAGAGGGTAAGAGAAACTGGCTTTTGGGTTTAGTACTCATGTGGATCAATTGATCCACAAGGTAATGGCTGGCTTGAATAGGTTGGTTCTTGATAAGGCAAAATAAGAATGCCAAGTCCTTCTGTGAAACCTTCTCGT
Organism: Omphalea diandra; assembly: GCA_949677035.1. Lineage (NCBI taxonomy): Eukaryota > Viridiplantae > Streptophyta > Magnoliopsida > Malpighiales > Euphorbiaceae > Omphalea > Omphalea diandra. The sequence continues at coordinate 3,462 of CATIWR010208218.1, read as the reverse complement.
TACAATCAGCTCTTGCATTGACAAAGAAGGTGATGATGTGATGAAGGATCCACAGGGGTAGGGTTTTTTTGTGTTTGGATAAGGAGGAGCGGGGGTCGTGTTTGGTTTCGATGGATATCTTTGACCAAAATTCAGAGTAGATGACGTCGAGTGCGGAGATGATAAATGGGATATGTTTTTTGACTTGTAGGTTGAAAAGTAAGGATAATTGGTCGAAGGTGATGTAGAAGGGGTCGCCGAAGGCCCGAAACACTAACCCGTATTGCCCGGCTCTCGAATCAAATTTATGGCTTAGTTACACGGTGCGCATGAACTCGTGCACAACCTCCTCTTATCCTAGTTCATCTTGGAAGATGAATTCGTTCAGCCAGATTAGAGAGAAAGGCATGAATCTTCGCATTGATGCCTAACGTCTCTAACATGAAAGTCGATGGGATTTTATTCGGCAGAATCACTTTAGAGGAGTTCGCCTTGAATCTCTCCTTTTCCTCTTTAGTGATTCCCTTCATGAGATAGAGGGCAGGAGGTGCAGAGCGCTGAGCACTGCCTTGCCTTTGTCAGCCTTAGAGAATTTCTTAGGAGCCATTGCAAAAGAGAGGAAGAAAGCTTGAGAGATTTTTGAGAGAGAAGAAGGGTTTGGAAGTGAAGTGAGGAAAACACTATTGAAGGGGGTATTTATAGGCTTGAATGGGTGCAAAAACGATCATAAACAGCTAAAAATTAATTAAATGAAGAGACAAAATGGTTGGCAATCAAATCACTTAATTGCCTAGGAGGTTACTCTAATTTGCATCCTCAAAATTGGAAGTCGCGACTGCGAATTTTGGAAAATGTGAGTAACAGACAAATTTTCCTCGAGAAAAGGCGTGTCAACGGTCATATTTTTGAAAAATTGACCAAAATTAGTTGTGGAGAGCAATTTTCGCGACCGCGAATTGACATTTGATAATCGGGTGAAGTTAACTTGTAATTCGCGATTGTGAAGAATAAATAGCGACTGCGAATTATGAGTTAACAAGGGTAAGTATGAGAAAATTTTGAAAACATGTGATCCATTAGAAATAAATAATAATCCTATTCATACAATCATCACTCATGCATAACATACATAACAATCAATCATAGGATCAAAATTTTCACTTTAGGGAACTTCTATCAACCATTCCTAATTCTCTCTTAATGAAGTTCATCCTTTCTTCATTTAGAGGTTTAGTGAAAATGTCTACAAGTTGATGATTTGTGTCAATAAATTCTAACACAACATCACCCTTTTTGCACATGATCTCTAAGAAAATCGTGTCTAATATCTATGTGCTTACTCTTAGAGTGTTGGATGGGATTTCTAGAAAGATTAATAGCACTTGTGTTATCACATTTGATGGGAATGTGATCAACTAATTTGCCAAAATCCTTCAATTATTGTTTCATCCAAAGAACTTGGGTGCAACAACAACCCGTCGCCACATACTCGGCTTCTGCGATAGATAAGGCAACCGATACTTGCTTTATACTAAACCACGAAACTAGGCATTCACCTATGAATTGGCAAGTCTCGGAAGTGCTTTTTCTGTCTAGCAAGCTACCCGCATAATCCGCATCTGAATACCCTATAAGACTAAATGAAGAATCCCTAGAATACCATAATCCTAAGTGTATTATGCCATGCAAATACTTAAAGATCCTTTTAACAACATTCAAATGAGATTCTCTAGGGGAGGATTGAAACCTAGCATACATGCAAACACTAAACATGATATTTGGTCTTGAAGCAGTAAAATAGAGTAGAGATTTGATCATACCTCGATATCTCTTTTCATCTACTTCTTTACCCGATTCATCCTTATCTAGTTTGATGGTACTGCTCATTGGAGTTTTAGCTACTTTGCAACCATCTATTTCGAATTTCTTTAGCATTTCCTTTGTATATTTGGCTTGGTTGATGAAGATCCCTTCCTTGGATTGCTTGATTTGTAGACTAAGAAAGAATTTGAGCTCTCCCATCATGCTCATTTCAAATTCCCTAGTCATACACTTAGCAAAATCCTTAAAAAGAGATTCATTACTAGCACTAAAGATAATATCATCAACATAGATTTGAATGATTAATGTATCATGCTTGTGTTTTTTGACAAATAGTGTGGTCTCCACCTTCCTTTTCTCAAAATCATTTTTCAAGAGAAATGAACTAAGCCTTTCATACCAAGCTCTTGGAGCTTGTTTTAATCCATATAAGGCTTTGTTTAATTTGAAAACATGGTTTGGAAAATAATGAGACTTAAAACTAGGAGGTTGTTCAACATAGACTTCCTTCTTTATGATGCCATTTAAAAAAGCATTTTTCACATCCATTTGAAAAAGTTTAAAATTCATATGACATGCAAAAGCTAAGAGAATCCTAATGGCCTCTAGTCTTGCAACGGGGGCAAAGGTCTTATCATAATCTATTTCTTCCTCTTAGTTGTATTCTTTAGCAACCAATTTAGCCTTATTTCTAGTAATGAGACCTTGCTCATCTAAACCAATCTAGCCTTATTTCTAGTAATAAGACCTTGCTCATCTAATTTGTTCCTAAACACCCACTTATAACCTATAATTGGGTATTCCTTAAGCCTAGAAACAAGTTCCCATACCTTATTTCTCTCAAATTGATTGAGTTCTTCTTGCATAGCAAGTACCCAACACTCATCATCAAGAGCCTCATCAATTGACTTTGGCTCAAGTTGAGAAACAAATGCAAGATTATTATCTAAGAATTGAGATCTAGTACTTACACCCTTAGAAGTATCACCAATGATTAGGTCCTTGGGAGATACTTGGAGAATCTCCAATCTTTGGGTCGATCTTGTCTTAGCTCAATTTCTTGTTGATGTTGATGTTGGTCTTCATCTATTCTTGATGAATCACCTTCTTCCTTTTCTTTATCAACTCTCCTTGTAGAATCATCAAATTCCAGCTTTTCAAGATCACCTACAAGATCATTAACAAACATACATTTCCCAAGATCAAGTTTACTGGATTCATCAAAAACAACATTCATAGATTTTTGAACTACTATTGTACTTTTGTTAAAAAATCTATATGCTTTAGTTGTGGTGGAATAACCCAAGAAGATTTCTTCATTTGTTTTGGAGTCAAATTTCCCAAGATTATCCTTGGTGTTCAAAATATAACACTTACATCCAAATACTCTTAGGTATGAAATTTTGGGTTTTCTACCATTCCAAAGCTTATAGAGAATGGGTCTTTTGAAAACTCTATTTGCAATATAACATGAGGTATTAGTGGCTTCGGCCCAAAAGTAATTTGGTAAGGAATACTCATTGAGCATTGTCCTAGCCATTTCTACCAAAGTTCTATTTTTCCTCTCTATAACACCATTTTGTTGTGGTGTTCTAGGAGTTGAAAAATTATGAAAAACTTTATTCTCCAAACAATAATTTTCAAATGATTCATTTTGAAATT
>CATIWR010208203.1:0-15459 GCA_949677035.1 Omphalea diandra | reverse complement strand
ATCAACATCTCATGAAAATAAATAAATCAAGAGTATAACAATCTTTCATCTATGTATTCCACAATATCATCACATTAAACAACATTTCATTCCATTGAGTATAAGTTCATGGTATTTAACCAATCATACATATAGTACCATTAACTATTTACTTACCTCCTCCTTTAAGCTTATTTAGTCGTGGATGGTCCCGACGTATTCCCACTATTATCCTCAATGCCTCGAAGACCTATTTCAATACATCAAATTTATTCATGATGGTAAAGTAAGATTTTCATCTTGTTATGCAACTATGACATGATTCATGCAAGTGGACCTAGTATTTATGCATATCTTCCTTATATGGTAGCCTGAGCTTGCTATACTCTCACAACAATAACTTTAGATATACTCATCCAAATTACTTGATTCTTTTTTTCAAATAAACTAGACACAACATATTCAAATTTGAAGCCAATCTCAGACACATAGAAAATGTGGTGAATTTTTGAATTTTTCCTTATTGCAATGTTATCTCAATCTGAGTAGGTCTTACATTCTTAGGTGTATCTCAAATTGTACCAATCCAATTGCAATAATAATAATCTACCACTAGTTACAAAACATATAAAGGAACATTTTTCATGTTTTACTCATTGTCTAATTCAGTTTATAAAGTCACCAAAACAAAGGACCAAATCTCAGGGTGAGCAGGTTTGTAACATGTTGACAAACAGTCATGATGAAGGGACAATATCTCAACAACCATGGTGGATTTGGCAACAATATTTCACATGCATGTAGAATAGACATAATATACAACTTTTAAGTTTGGACCAACATCAAATTCTGAATCTATGGCCATCAAATTCTTGGAAAATAGAATTAAAAGAAATGTGAGGTTTCATCCCAGTATTGGGTCAGTCCCAATCAATGAGCCATATCTCCTTCCACACAGCAAATCAATCAAAACTGATTTACAAGTATTTATGAGGGATATAAAGCTACAAGTTTCATGTTTTTCACTTTGTCAAAATCAGAATATAAAGACACCAAAATATAAGAAAATAGAAGACTGAGATCATCTTGGTTTGTATGTGACCCAGCCCTACTAAAGGAGTCATATCTCCTCACACACACAAAATCCAGCAAAACTGTTTCATACACATTTATATGAGACATAAAGCTATAACTTTCATATTTTGAACTTTCCCTAATTCCTCATCTAGGGTTATGAAACTGTGGGTGAAAAATTTTGCTCTAACAGCAAAACCAACATAATCAGCTCTTGTTCTCTTGGATTACAACTTCCATCCAAGAGCTCTACCTCAATTACTCCATAATTCTCACTAACCATGCATGATTAACATGTCATGAGAGGTTAATTTCAGTTGAGAAGAAAATAAATTAACTTACCTATTATCCCATAATTAGAAAACCTTAAGACTCTTTCCCTAGGTAGCTCACTCTTCTCCCTCTCCTTCTTATTCTTCTTATTCTTCGTATTCTTTTTCTGCCTCTCTTTCTTTCTTCCTTAACTCTCTCTTTCTTCTGGTATAACTCATGGTTTTTTCTCAATAATCTAACCCTAAATGTCATATGTAAACTTATTATAACAAGATAAAATCATGGTGTTTCATTTCCATTAGTTGGAAGTTCACTTTTTCTCTTTTAGTCCCTCTTCTTCACTTCTTAAGCTCCTTCATCCATCTCCTACTCCCTAGATGCTCCTTATACTTTTAATTAAGCTTTAAAGCACCATTATTTATGATACTATAACATGTACACAACATAAGATAATTTTCCATGCAACTATGCAAACATTACATATATGTTCAAGTGCCCCAAATGTAAGGGTGCAAGTGTCATCGTTGTGTTTCTCCAATTCACATGTCTAAAAAAATCATTTATCCAGTGCATATTTTCAAATGTAACATAATTAAAATGCATATGATTTAGGTTAAGGATGTTACAGACATCTATACCCTATGTGGCAATAATATATAATAGCCTGTGTGACAATAACATTTGATAGCCTATGTGGCATTTAAGAGTAAAAACTCTTTATTTCGTGCATGGATATGATGATGAGTTATTTATAATTTAATGTTGCTATGTTATTTGAGATTGAAGTATCGTTATGCATTTACTTACTGAGTATGTAAGCTCACTTTTTTTGCATTAAATTTTATTTTAGGAAGAGTAGACTAAGATTGCATCCAGTTTACATTTCGAAGTTGATGTCTAGCAGTTTAATAAAGATTGGGCTAGTATGCAGTCAATTAGTATTTAATTTTGTTTAGCCATGTATACTTTATTATAAATAGTTACTATATTGTGAAACAAGATACATAGTGAAAAAAAATATATAATTGAAATCAGGTATTTTAATGACAATGGATTGAAAGAGATGATTTTAATGATGTTGTGTCACTTTAGTATTCCATGTTTTATGAGTAAGTTAATGCACATAATTTAGGAACGATTAGTAAATGGGACATCACAAAGTACATGAAACACAAGTTAGAACATGCATACATGCATTGTTTTTGTTCTTTCTTGCTAACCTACATGAAGTGCATCTATTATATCATAACCGTAGAAGGGATTTATGAAAGGAAAATAGAGGCATCTTAAGAAACAAAGCTCGCACTATAGTTGGAACACAAAGAGACAAAGAAGAAAATACTTACATAGGTGGCCTTGGTTGGTTTAAACGTACAAGTAGATCGGGTAATCCGTGGTGACATCATGGACCCAATCAATATGGTTGGCATTAAAGCCAGGTTACCTACCATTACAGGCTCTATACCTCTTAGAGTTGATCCATAAGCCCATTTGTGGCCCCGAGCAATAGCAATGCCAAACACAAGAGCAGAAGTGTAAGATCATCATATGGCTTGTGCAGTGATGCCTTAACTCTCATGTTGTAGGATGACCCCTTCATCAGGTGCGTATTGAGGGGATGCTTGAATAGCCACCTTAGATAGATGGAGTCTCCCCATGAGTGTTCTAACCATCTAAAACCTATAGGAAGTATTGACAAAAGATAGTTGCTCCCATGGCACGTAGTGCAGTGCTGCAGTGAGATACGCACCCTCAATATCCCTCACCCAAAACAGGCTTATGAGTAGGCGTGTGGGACAGGTCCCTAATCCAGGCCCTCACATGAAAGACACTCTCTCTTATGTACCACTCCTGAATATAGAGCCTCGCCATCAGATGATGACCATAAGAGATGGCCTCTAACTCTGCCACCTCTAGTTATCACATCTCCATGGGACCCCTCCAATCAAGGCGCAACTATAAAAAAACAAGGTGAGAAATTACTGGAAGTATAAGGCCAAGTAATAAAAGATAAATAATTATAACTCATACAATTTTATCTGTGCCAGAAAAAGTACATGGTCTAAAGTATTCATGTTTAACCGAGTTCGTCTAGTACTGATGGAGGACTTCATGTAAGGTATGACACTCTATCTCACGAAATGAGGTAGCCACCATCTACCTCATCCTCGAGGTCCAACCCCTCTAGTTGGCCTAGCTTAATGCCTCATGCTTGCCAACAAAGATAGTATAAGTCTCAAAGTAATCTAATAAAACCTAGGCACAAAATGAAAGGAATTGAAAAGGTACTTACGATGAGAACTCTCAAAGCACCACACGTGTACCCTATGCCCTAAAAGCATTGATCGAGATACCTATAAAGGTACGCTAATGTCACAAACCCTCAGTTAAATTGGTGCAGTAAACCTAGGTCCTCTAACACCGACACCAAGTAGAGCTCATCCACATTAGAGGTGCTTGAGAATAAGATCCCTGATAGAGCGTACAATAGGAAACAATATGAATATTGGTCAACCACTTAGTCAGATCTATCATTGGTGACTCGAGGTGCATTGGATCTTATCTTTGACCTAGCCACAGTCCTACTCCCCTTTAGCAGTAGAATGCAATTGAGGACCTTAAGTAAGCAGTATTCTGAACCATCGACTCATGCACCCTAGAATTTGTGGGTAAAGGAATACGTGCAAATTATAGCCTAATTAAGAAGGTGAAGTCCCCAGGAGTGATCATCATCTTGCCCACCAAGGGTAGATGGAAGCTGTAAGTCATGTCCATCCAACTCTCTAGCAATGCATGTGTCATAACCGGTCAACTTTCAATGTCTCATTTGGTAGCATCTGTAGGAAGGTCCAAATCCCTATGCCCTTTAGATGGGCCATAACTTAGGGATGCAATGTTCAACCCCACTATTTAGCAGGACTCACAGCCCCTGTCCTTTATAAAAGACAATAATCCCCTGTAAGGAAGAGAAAAAGAAACAAAAAGGGAAATGAATAATGAAAAATACCTATGTATATATTTTTTACATAGTTATCAAGGTCACATAATGAAAGGTATAGAGAGATTCGAATTGAAAGGCAAAGAAACAATAAGTCCGAATCCTTATCGATTAATTCAATTTTTAAGGAAATTATGAAGATAGTTTAAAAAATAAACTGGTGTCCACCAACAAGGCGTAATAGGCTGGCAAAGTAAGAAAAAATGAGTTATTTACTCATGTTTATACCATAATTGCTCTTAAATTACTTTATAAATTATTTTAGTTTTTTTTTTTATGTACAGTCATAGATTAAAGACTAAACTGAACACTAATCAAGGCAACATACTAGTTTGATAGACAAAAAAATAAGAAAATAAAGGGTGAGTGTCCTAGAAATTTTATAAGCTAACCTAATGTTTGCCAGCGAAAGGGAAAATTCAAGACAACACCTAAAGTCTACATTTGTGAGATAGATAGCATAATAATAATAATAATAAGGAAAAAGAATGTCTACCACTCTCGAAATGGCTCTTGCAAGGTGACAATATAGGTTGTAGATCATTGGTGTGTCGTCAACTAGAGGAAAACTGGGTGAGACCATCTTCGTAGTCGCACCCCTGAATGGGCTCATCCATGTGAACCTCTACTGGGATTGTAGTTGGTCTAGAGTATCCAGGGTCACAAGGTCCTTATCAAGAAACTCCTTATGGATGTCAAACATCTCATCATCATGATACTCAATCATGCTAATTGCCTGAAAAGCCAAAGGAACCTAAGAACTAAGTCTGAATCTTTGAGAGCGAATGAAGAAAGAGAAAAGGAACTGTGTAAATGAGACAAGTTGATTTCAAGGGGGTATTTATAGTGGACTAGGGCTATACAACCCTAGCTAGTTTAGACAAACTTTATGTTTGTACAACCATACCTAGGTTGTACAACCCCTTTGGGCTAGAGTAGCCCAAGTTAGGCCTTGCAGACCCAACTCCCTATTTAACCCATAAACCCTAATCCCCTTTTAACCCATGATACCCTTAGCCCAACTAAGTCTAAAATTACCAAAACAGTCCTAACCTTCCCTCAAGCCTCAATTAAATTATGAAAATACCCTTAGATTCCCAAATGACCTTAGAACAGTAAAATTATCAAAATGCCTTCAACTTTCAAAAGAATATGAGAGGTTCTAAATTACCAAAATACCTTTATTGCTTTTAAAGCACATAAAGAACACCCTGAGGTTCGTGATTCAAGTCAAACTACCAAAATACCTCATTTGATGACAAGCTTGCCTCTTTCGAGACCTCATTAATATTCTAAAAAAGAACTACATCCTCCTAGAAAAGGGAAAAACCTAGAGAAACAGTTTCTACAACATTGGGACGCTAGACCCATTACCTTAAGACTAAAACGAGCCTCCAAGACAACCATAAGGGCTACAAGGATATGGATTCAGTTTTACAAATGCCAAAAGGACTTGAATGACACCATAGCCACAAGAGGCATCCCTAAGCCATAGCCATCTATTGGAAAGATTAAAACACTCATAGAGAAGTGTAAGAGCATCAGTGACTGTGAGAGGGCAATTACCTAGTACCAAAACACCTAATATCTATTAAAAATCTATTAAAACCTCTTTAGTACCTGCTAGAGAGCTACTACAGAGCTGCCAAAATACTGGGCACTTGCTATAAAGCTACTAATACCACTTCAATACCTAATAGAGAGCTACCAAAACACCTGATACCTATTAGAAAGCTTTCAAGACCACTTCAGTACTTGCTAGAGAGCTATTGAAATTATTGCCAAAACACCAGGCACATGCTAGAAAGTTATTAGAATTAGTACTTGCTCGAGGAGCTGATAAAGACTTGTATCCTTAGGTATCCTTACTAATGTTTACATTCTTTACTTTGCTTTGTTGAGACTTATTCAAACAATTATTTTAGCCCCATAAAGTGGGGGAAAACTATAAGCATCATATTCTAAACCTCTAGATGTAGAGCCTAATGATGAAAATCACTAAATTAATTCCCTAGAATGTATAAGGAATAGCCAAAGAAAGAGATAAAAAGCTTTAGGAAACTTTGGACATGCCATATACTAAATCTAGAGCGACCTGCCAGGGTTAATAGCCAGGACAACCCATCAAACAAGGTTGCACAGTCCATAAACCAAGGTTGTACAATCATGCATAAGGTTGTACAACACACCCTAAAACCTTAATCCTCAAAAACTTTTGAAATTGATCCTCCCTTAAACCCTATGGCTGTATAAACCTAACAGATAGATATATAACCCATTCTTGGCTATACAACCTATGTGTAAACCTTAATTCCAAGAGATTCATCTCTCTCTATGTGATTAGATGCATCCATATTGTGATTAGAACTATTTATGGCACTATATACTCACCCAACACCTATAAATACTCTCTTCATTTGAAAAGGGAGAAAGGCTTGGATAACCCTATGATTACTATACCAAAATCTGCTCTTAAACATCCATTAAACATAAAAAGCCTAAACCCTAACTCATTTTACTCACTCTAAGGTAGAACTATACTTAATCTCTTCATTTGTGTGCATTCCGTAAGCATTTTCAAGGAAAGCATTGAACTTAAGAGCCTCTAAGGGCAGAGAAACACACAAAGGCATCCAAGATTCCCCCCTTACTCTCCCTCTTCTTCTTTTTATTTTAATTTTTTAAACCTATGAAATGGGTTTTGTACACTTTGTTTATTAGTTATACAATCCTCTGCCTAAGCTATATAACTCTTTACCTAAACTGTACAACCTTCATCTTGGGTTCTAAAATCTAATTTGACTAGCAGATAATTTTTTTTTGGCAAAAGATGATCTTCTTTCGCTACTCAGATTTCACCTTCTTCAAACCCTTATATTTGTGATTTTTTAATGTCCCAACAACATAGTAGGGGGAGGTTAAACATCCCAAGATCCCTATTTATATCAAAAATGGAACTTGAGAGCAATATTTAAATGATTTCATAACTTCCTTTGAAATAATGTTTCATGTTCCTTTATTTGTGATTTATTTTGACATTAAGGTTCTATTTTGATCCTTTTCTTATAGTGACCAAGTCAGGAGTTAGACACTCCTAGGACATTAAAAGTCATTTTATACTTATTTACATTTTTTATTATGCATTTTTAAGCACTATCAAATGCATGCTTTGCTATATAATTTCTCTTATGATTAGCATTCCAATCTTCTTGGTGGTTGGTAATGCTTGTGGATGCCATACTCTTTATGAGCAATAAAGGGAACAACCCTAGGATCCCTTTTATGTTAACCAATGCCTTGGACTATTAAATATCCACCATTAGGCTTTGCATTACATGTTTAAGATTCTTGTTCTCCATAATGCATATGTTTATGTTTATTAATGTTTAATGTTATCCATGTGTCATGGAAAGGTGTATATTATGGACTTAAATACATGATTAGGTATCTTGACTTTAGAGATGTGGCAAGATGATCCCTTTTGTATTCCTTTTAGTTTCTTTTACTCATTTTCCTCTTATTAGTCATTAACTTGTTCTCTTTGCTTAGGTGTTGGCGTTATTACTTAAGTTAGATAATGAACTTGGTCTTGAATACCATCTTATATGATTATGAATGATTATGCTTTCATGGATGATGATAATGCATGTTAAACCCTTATGCCATGTCACATGACCCTACTTCCCTTTTTGGAATGTTATGTATGAATGATGAAGTGCATGATCCCCCTTTGCCATGATGCATGACCCCTACCCCTTTGAGTTGATAAACTTTAATTGTTTAAGTGGGATTATGGTTAGATGTATGTTTAAGGCCACTAAATTAGACTAATTAATAACTCAGTTAAAATGTTAAAAGTGAACCAAAGGTGCTTTAAGGTCAGATTCTAATATTTAAGTAGTTTGGGGGTACTTAATCTCTTCCCCAAGTTGAACCTAATTTTCGAACCCAATCTTTGATGGGGTGAAGATGAAATGAGCCTTCTAAATAACCTAACTTAGGTTGAAATTTTGCCTTCTCTATAATCTTATCTTGACCAAAGTTAGGTCATGCCTCCACACTCTTACGGGATAATATCGGTGTATAAATCCTACCTTAGTCCCTCGATGACCACCACTTGATACATAGGCTTTGAAATTTGTACAAGGCCTCAAAGATCCCTTGTTGATCCAAATCACGTGCCTAAGGTTATACCAATGTATGACCCTCGTCCTCTTGATCCTTTGATGATTGATAAAAGGATGGAGTCGCCAGTAAGATTCCACTAGTTTGAGTGAAATTGACAAGGCACTCATAAGAGGCTTGGAAAAACCTAAAGTTACTTTGCCAAAATTCACTCTAAAATACCCTTTAACACAAAAACTCTAAACCTTACCTCATCCCAATTAATTTTGAGATAGAACAAAGCATTTTCTCTTTACCTTTATGCATTCTCTATGCATTTTAGAATTTATTAAACTCATGATGTGCCTCTAAGGGTAATAAATCATTAAAAAAAGGTATACATGACTCTTTTATCCTGCTTATCATCTTCCCTTCTTTTCTTTTTTGATTTTTAAAATAAAAAAAAGGTTATAGAGCTTTGATGGTAAGTCGTACAACCCCTCATATAGCCTATACAACCTTAATCTTAGGTTGTACAACCTAGTTTTCCTAGTAGACATTTTGTAAAGTTTATTTTCTTTTCCCTATAGGTTCCTCTTATTCCAAAACCTTTTTTTCTTTTTTTGTTAATGTTTTAGTGTTTTAGTAACATAATAAGATAAGGAATAACACCCTAGGACTCCTATTCACTTTAAAAATGGAACTTTGACATTGTTTTAATGTGATTATATAGGTTTTCTTTATGCAATGATTCATGCTCCTTTACGTGTGATTTGGTATGGTGATTTTGATTACATTTTAATCATTTTAGGGTAATGGTCAAGAAAGGAACTTAAGGTCCCAATGATATTAAAAATCCCCTTTTTTCATGATTTTGTTCATGTTTGAAGAATGTGAATAGTATTTTAGCTATCTAATCCCACTCTTGATTTGTATTCTAACCTTTCTTTATAGTTAGTAGTGCTTATGGATGTTTAGCTCTTGGTGAGCAATGAGAGGAAGTATTCATCAATCCTATGATCTCATTTTGTGATGTTTTAGCCTTAGGCTATTGAAGATCCTCCATTAGGCTTTGTATTGCTTATTTATGATTCTTGATCTTTATGAAGCATATACTTGTGTTTAAATGTTTAATACTATTCATGTGATGAGTGAATGTGATGTTATAGACTTAGATACACACCTAGGCACCTTAGCGTGAGAGACGTGATGATATGGCTTTGTTTAAATGTTGTACTCATTAATTTTTTTTTTGTGCATCTTTTTGCCATTTGATTACTAACTTTTCTCCTTCTTTGGACGTATGCATTCTTACTTGGGTTAGACCATGAATTTGGTCTCAATTATTATCTTATTGAATTATGCATGATGTGTTTGGTTGAATGTATGGACATGTATAATAATCCTTATACCATGATGCATGACCCCTACCCCTTTGAGATGATTATGCTTAGATGAATGTGTGGATATGTATGATGAACCCTATACCATGATGTATGACCCCTTACCCTTTTTAGATGATTGTGCTTATATGAATGTATGGATATATATGATGATCCTTATACTATGATGCATGATCCCACTTCCTTTTGGATTGATGGGATTATTTGATTGGTTTGATTGCACTAAAAACATGCTTAGGATTGATAACTCGACTAATCAATATGAATAACTTAGATAAAATATTAAAAGTGAACCAAAGATGCCAAAGGTTGGGTCCAACATCCTAACTGTTTGGGGGTACCTAACCTATTTCGTAAGTCATACCTAATTTTCAAACCTAATTTCTAATGGGGTGAAGATGAAATGGGCTTTCTAATTGACTTAGATTAAGTTTATATTTTGTCTTCCCTGAATTCTCATCCTGACCAAAGTCATGTGGAGACTCCATATTTTTTAGGGAAGGTATCAACGTATTATCTCACTTTTGATCTCTCGATGACCATCAATTTAAATTAAGGGCTTTGAAATTTTATAAGGTCTATAGGATCCCTCATTGATCCAATCTTGTGCCATATCTTAGGGCCATTACAAACATAAAAACCCTCGACCTCTTGATCCCTTGTTGATTAATAAAAGGATGAAGTTGCAAGTAAGATTTCACTTATTCAAGCGAAAACAACTTGAGGCACTCATAAGTATTGTAATATCCCTATCCATATTCATTGGCATTCTTACATGAACAAGTTCATTAAATAAATGATTTGCAATCGCACACGAACATAAGCATTAGTTAAATGATCATTTAGATATGTGAATTGGATAGGCATGATGATGACACTTACACCATTGCATTTAGGACACTTAAACATATATGTAATGCTTGTATAATTGCATGGAAAATTATCTTATGTTATGTGCATGTTATAACATCATAAATAATGGTGTTATAGAGCTTATTTAAAAGTATAAGGAGCATATAGGGATTAGGAGATGAATGGAGGTGATGAAGGACTGAAGAAGAGGGACTAAAAGTGAAAAAGTGAACTTTCAATCAATGGAAATGAAACACCATGATTTTGTCTTATTATAATAGGTTTATAAATTGAAATTTTCATCCTTTAGGAGCAGGATATAGAGGATAAACATGAGGGGCAACAGAAGAGAGAGGGAGTTAAGGAATAAAGAAAGAAAGGAAGAAGAAGAAGAAAGAGAGAGAGAAGAGTGAGCTGCCTAGAAAGGAATCCTAAGCTTTTCTGGTTTTGGGAAAATAGGATCTCAACACTTTGAGGAAGCCCTAGAGAGAGAACCAAATTTACCATAAAGGTTAGTCACATTAAAAGGCTAAAAATCATAATAAGATTCTAATATGCATATGTGATAATTTTATGATATGATTATGTTATATTACATGTATATGTGATTGAATTATTACACTTTACATGTGAATACGAGTCAAGTGAGAATTACATGTACTTAATAATTACTTGGTATACCATTGTGAATGAACACTTGTATATGGAACTAAAAGGATGTTGTGATTGGCTTGTCAAACACTTGTAAATCACTTGGAAAAGGGACTAATATGTCCTATTGCACATGTTATTGATCAAATGATTCACTTAATATATGTTGGCCAACAAAATCAAATGTGACTTGAATCACATGAATTCCCAGGAACAACATTTGCCTTGCAAGGTCACAACAAAAATCAATCTATTGCATTTACACTTGCATAATCAATTGTTATACTTGTAATATATCATAATGATATTTGATTGTTAGTTGTGCTGTAAGAATTTGATTATTATTTTTATTCATTGAGTCACAACTCATCAAATCGTAATTATTTTTTCAGATACTGAAGCATAGGGTTTGGATATGTTGGTGTATAGAGTTTTGCATAGAGACACATGGACCAAAGGTCATCGACTGAATTCCAACTCTCTTTCTCCTTGTGTCATGTACATATATCTAGATAAGAAATAATTTATACTCACTAGCCTTGAACATTAATTAACATGTTAAATACATGTTGGATTGCATATGTATTTTTGTACATGATGCCATGATTTGTAAATGAAAATGGTTGTTACAAGTATTGAGCCATTTTAGTCTTATATGTTGCTTCTTGGATTACTGCCTAGTCTCTTCATTCTTCTATCAGATCAATATGAAGTATGGCCCTTTATTATTGACTTTGGTCAATGGCACCTTTATTATTGACTTTGTTCAAAGTGTTGTATTTTGTGATTAGCCATGCTAATCTCTATTAGAACCACTATGTTCATGCCATATAAAAGGTTAAAGGATGATTCTCCATTGACCTTTCTAGGGGTTATTTAGTACATCTAGAGAATATGCCATAATTATTCAACCTTCTCCTTTGGCATCCTCAAGTCACTTTTGATACTGTTAAGGGTTATTCAATTGGTGACTTCAGTCTGTCCATTAGTTTAAAGGTGAGCTACTGAAGTGAATTATAGGTTGATATGGAAATCATGGCAAAATTCTCTAAAACTATCATAGTAAATATTCTTCATTATCTATGATAAGAGTGTGACGGATGTCGAACCTGTATATTACTTCTTTCTAGAAGAAGTTTTCAACCTTTTGATGGTGATAGAGGATATTGCTTCAACTTCCAGTCACTTGGTGAAATAATCAATAGTGATAATCATGAACTTTCTCTATTTGGTGGCTTAAGGGAACGATCTTAGGATATCTATTCCCTACATGGGGAATGGGTAGGGCTGCTTATATTTGTTCATTGAAAGATCAGGACTTTGGTATTTTTTTCATGCTTTTGACATTTTTTGCAAGTACATACTAACTCTTCAATGTTCTTCTTTATGATGGGTTGGTAAAACCTTTATAGGAGTTCCTTTTGAGCGATGACATATGACCCTTCATGTGTTTCACAAATGCCTTTGTATATTTTTTTTAAAGAAAGTAGTTGCCTTCATCTGGAGAGATGCACCTTGTCTATATATGAGTTATAGATGTCTGATGCAATAATTTGTCATGGTAGGCATATCTTGCTACTCTCTTCTACATCTTAACATCCTCCATTTTGTTTTGTGCTAGCCCTTTTTTATCGAGATGCTAGATGATTAGTTTCATTTAGTCATCCAGTTATAAGATGTTTATGGCCTAAGTTCATCAATTATAGTTATATGTCTTTCTTCTTTGAGCTAAAGGTTTTGGAACATGACTTTTTATTGGATTAGGGTAGTTAACCCTAAGCTTGGGCCTCTTTTGATCTTGACAAAGGGGATTAATCATTTTTAATGTTTTCATTTAGTGTTGTTTTGCAGTTCTTGTGAAAGTCTTTAAGTTAGAAGTTGGATAGAAATCTTAATCTTCAAAGTATGTGAAGTAACTTCTAAATTGCGATCGCAATCTAAAATTCGCAACTGCGATCCATTAGAAGACTTACTAGAAGTTCAGACAAATGAAATCACAGAGTAATTCTAGATCGTGATTCATCCAAAGGAAGAACTCCGAAAGTAACAGATGAATTCGCAGTGTAAAACTTGCCTCAGCCGCGATCGCGAATTTTGAAGTAACTCAAGATGCAATAAAGTCTACAATCACAGCTTGACAAGTGTCCCAGGTAACCGTTGGAAGTCAAAAATCTCGAGGAGAACTTGTTGGTAGCGACCGTAAACCCAAAAGAAGAAAGTGAACACTTTTGGCAGAGGAATTTGCATCTAGAGTCGCGTCCTATACAAGATAAATCGTGATCACTACTTTTGAGAGTAAGTGAAAGACAATGACTATATTTTCCTAATGCACTAATCAAAAGCTACCACGTGGACTAGCCATTAGACATAAACAGGGTTTTCCTAATGGAATTTGGAATTCACGACTGCGAATAAGTAGTAACAACCACAAAACGACTATCAAGCATTTAATGCAAAAATCTATCTACCATACTTTGATGATTTTGTACCAATTTTATTGCAACGTCTCTTTGGTGGGGAGAGGCTATAAATACCTCACCAAACAGATGTAAATGCAAGAGAATTAATAACTTTATAACCAAACTCTTGCAATTTTGCTACTCACTCTTTTCTATTCCTTAAGTCATTATTAGGTGTGAGCATAAACACCATCTGTAATAAGTTATAGTGTGAGCCTATTAAAACACTAAGAGGAGTTGTTGTGTGAGCCTATTAAAAGATAAGTCGTAAAGGTTGTTGTGTAAGCCAAAAACACAAGTGTAAAGGTTGTTGTGTAAACCTTCAAAACACAAGTGTAAAAGTTTGGTTTAAGCTTGAAAACACCTTTGAAAGATAGTGGAATACCTAATTTCAAAGAATTGAGGAGTGGACATAGGGTCAGTTACACCCAAACCACTATAAATCTTGTGTTTCCTTTCATCTCATTTCTTCTCTTTCTTTCTAATTTTAATTTGTATACACCAATTCAACCCCCCTTCTTGGTGCCTAGGGCCAATAAGTGGTATTAGAGCCTCACTTCATAATCAAACCTTCATCAAGTGAACAAAGATCATGGCATAAGAGGGAATCCACCCATAACTCAAGCCATACTTTGATGGAGCAGACTATACTCATTAGAAGTATAAAATGGAGATCTATCTTGACATAGATGTGGTAGACCTTTGGGATGTGGTCATCAAGGAATGGAAGCCACCCACCAGGGTTGTGGATGGTAATAAAAAATTAATCCTAAGGGAAGAATGGGTTTGAAGCACACCAAAAATTAAATGGCAAGAATAAGAGAGCAATGACCATTCTTTTAAGCTCACTCTCTAGAGAAAAGATTGGAAGAGTGCAACACTGTCAAACAACTCATGCCATTTGGAAGACTCTAAAGAACTGTCATGAAGGCACAACTCTAGTCAAGTCAAGTCGTTTGAAAATGTATATCACTGAATGGGAACTCTTCATGATGAAAGACAATGAGAGCATCACAGAAATGACAAACAGGCTCTTGTCCATTGTCACCAACATGAAGAAATTTGGAAGAACTCTTAATATCTATGAGGTAAACACAAAAATCCTTAAAGCTCTTCCTCTAGATAAATTTTGTGCTATAGTTTACAGCATACAAGAGTCAAATCCAAAAATTGAAAGGTTCCAACCGATGTGTTAATAGGAAAACTCTTAACTCATGAGTTAGCCTTGCAAAAAGATGAACAAATGAAGAAGCTAAGAGGCCAAGGAGACAAACCAGAGAAAGAAAGAAAAACCATGGCTCTTAAATCTTCAACAAAAGAGAATGAGGTAGAGATAATCTCAAGTGATGAAGAAAGTGACAAGGAAGAAGAGGAGCTAGCAATGCTCTCAAGGAGGACAAAGGAGTTGATCAAAAGAAGAAAGGAAAGAAAAGGCTTCAAGAAGATAGCTCCTAATCCAAGAGAGAAATCCAATGAAGTCACTTATTATGAATGTGGCAAGCAAGGCCATATCAAGTATGAATGTCCCAAATTAAAGAAGAATAAGAGATGGGACAAGGGGAAGAAGAAAAGTTTTTCAGCAACTTGGGATGATAGCTCAATTGAAGAAGAAGAAGAAGGAGAGGTTGCCAATATATGTTTTATGGCATAAAAAGATCTTTCAAAT
>CATIWR010208176.1:0-24803 GCA_949677035.1 Omphalea diandra | reverse complement strand
ATATATTTCGATTTTACAAAATATATCTTTATATTACAAAATATTTGTTAAGACATTTTTTATGTAAAATGATCATATTTATTTCTTTTTACAAAATAATTTACGAAATTACATAAAAAGTACGTCAACTCTAATTATTTTATAATTTCATATAGTATTATGTATATTTTCTCTACTACAAAATATATCATGATATTGTAAAATATATCATAATATTACAAAATAATTATCAAGACATAATTTTATGTAATGTGATCATATTTTGTTCATTTTATAAAATACATTCTCATATTATAAAATATTTGTCAAAATACGATTTTTATGTAAATAATCATATTTCTTTTTTTTTTGCAAATAATCTATGAAATTACATAAAAAGTATAATATTTCAATTATTTTATAATTTCATATAGTATTATATATGTTTTCTCTATTACAAAATATATCATGATATTACAAATATATTTTGATATCATAAAATATTTGTCAAGACATGGTTTTTTATGTAACATAATCATATTTTTTTCATTTCACATAATTTTAATATCTCGATATTACAAAATATATCTTCATATTACAAAATATTTGTTAAGACAATTTTTATGTAAAATGATCATATTTATTTTTTTTACAAAATAATCTATGAAATTACATAAAAAGTACATCAACTCTAATTATTTTATAATTTTATATAGCATTATGTATATTTTTTCTATTGCAAAATATATCATGATATTGTAAAATATATCCTGATATTACAAAATAATTATCGAGACATAATTTTATGTAATGTGATCATATTTCTTTCATTTTACAAAATACATTCTCATATTATAAAATATTTGTCAAGATATGATTTTTATGTAAATAATCATTTTTTTTCTTACAAAATAATCTATCAAATTACATAAAAAGTATAATATCTCCAATTATTTTATAATTTCATATAGTATTATATATATTTTCTCTATTACAAAATATATCATGATATTACAATATATATTTTGATATTATAAAATATTTGTCAAGACATGATTTTTTATATAACATAATCATATTTTTTTTCATTTCACATAATTTTTATATCTCGATATTACAAAATATATCTTCATATTATAAAATATTTGTTAAGACAATTTTTTTTATGTAAAATGTTCATATTTATTTTTTTTTACAACATAATTTATGAAATTATATAAAAAGTACATCAACTCTAATTATTTTGTAATTTCATATAGTATTATGTATATTTTCTCTATTACAAAATATATCATGATATTGTAAAATATATCATGATATTACAAAATAATTGTCAAGACATAATTTTATGTAATGTGATCATATTTTTTTCATTTTGCAAAATACATCCTCATAAAATATTTGTCAAAATACGATTTTAATGTAAATAATCATATTTCTTTCTTTTTACAAAATAATCTATAAAATTACATAAAAATTATAATATCTCTAATTATTTTATAATTTCATATAGTATTATATATATTTTCTCTATTACAAAATATATTATGATATTCCAAATATATTTTGATATTATACAATAGTTGTCATGACATGATTTTTTATATAATATAATCATATTTTTTCCATTTCACATAATTTTTATATATCGGTATTACAAAATATTTGTTAAGACAATTTTTATGTAAAATGATCATATTTATTTCTTTTTATAAAATAATCTATGAAATTACATAAAAAGTATATCAACTCTAATTATTTTATAATTTCATATAGTATTATGTATATTTTCTCTATTACAAAATATATCATGATATTGCAAAATATATTATAATATTACGAAATAGTTGTTAAGATATAATTTTATGTAATGTGATCATATTTCCTTCATTTTACAAAATACATCCTCATATTATAAAATATTTGTCAAAATACAAATTTTATGTAAATAATCATATTTCTTTCTTTTTACAAAATAATTTATGAAATTACATAAAAAGTATAATATTTCGAACTATTTTATAATTTCATATAGTATTATATATATTTTTTCTATTACAAAATACATCATGACATTACAAGATATATTTTGATATTATAAAATAGTTGTCAAGACATGACTTTTTATTATAACATAATCATATTTTATTCATTTCACAAAATACATCATGATATTACAAAATATGTCATCACATTACAAAATATTTGTGAAGGTACAATGTTTATGTAAAATGATAATATTTCTTTCTTTTTATAAAATAATCTTTAAAATTACATAAAAAGTACAATAACTTCAATTATTTTATAATTTCATTTAGTATTATATATATTTTTTCTATTACAAAATATATCATAATATTACAAAATAGTTGTCAAGACATTATTTTTATGTGATATGATTATGTTTCTTTCATTTTACAAAATAATCTTTAAGATTACATAAAAATTACAATAATTTTAATTATTTTATAATTCCATATGGTATTTTGCATATTTTTGTTATTGCAAAATATATTCTTATATTACAAAATATTTATCAAGACATATTTTTTTTTATGTAAAGTGATCATATTTCTCTCTTCAGATAAAATAATCTATGAATTTACATAAAAAAAAATATAGTAGCTCCAATTATTATGTATAATTTCTTTATTATAAAATATTTGTCACTTATTTAAGTCTTTTTATTCTTTTTTAATAAAATATTAAGAACTATTTAATTCATCAATTTTTTTACCATATTTAATTTTATAAAAAAAATATTTATATTACAAAATATTGATCAAGACATGATTTTTATGTAAAGTGACGATATTTCGAAATTTATGTATTGACTTTACATAATAATCTAAAAATTATTTATTAATTATAATAACTCTAATTATATTTCTCTTCATTGATATATATTCTACACTTCTTTAATCCTTTATAATTTTTAATTTTTATTAAAATTAAGGAAGATTATGTAATTATTCAATTTTTCTTACCATATGTAATTTTACAAACTATATTCTTGTATTATAAAATGAATTCTTATATTACCTATTTTTCTTTAACTCTTTTTTAGTCCCTATTCTTTTATATTAAAAATAAAAAAGATTATGCAATTGATCACTTTTTCTTACCATATTTAATTTAATTAGTTTACAAAATAATCAATATAATTATTTCTTACTTATAAATTCTTTTATAACTTTATAACAAAATTCTTATCTATATTTTTCTCTATTATAAAGTGTGAATAATATTTATATTTTTTATTATTTGCTAATTTTACATAAAAATTTTTATTTTTAAATATTATTTAATATTATTATAAGATATAATTTATATAATAACAGCTTTACTTAATTTATAATTAACAAATGATACTTATTAAATTAGTTTAGAACATTATTTTACAAATAAATTTAATATAAATTATCACAAAAATATAATATTTATGCATTACACATAAATAAAGAAAGAAGACAAAAATTAAAATTTCAAATTCACTTTTATTGTGTGGTTCATCTTTTTTCACATAATTCATTCCTATTTTTATCTTATTTACAAAAGGTATTTTTGTTATAAAAAGAAAAATGATTATATAAATTCTTTTATAATTTTATAACAAAATTATTATTGACATTGTTTCTCTATTATAAAGTGTGAAAAATATTCATATTTGTTTATTATTTGCCAATTTTACATACAAATTTTTATTTTTAAATATTATTCAATATTATTATCAAGTTTGATTTATAACTAGTAACTTTACTTAATTTATAATTAACAAATAATACTTATTAAATTAGTTTTGAATATTAATTTATAAATAGCTCTAATATAAATTATCACATGAAAATATAATATTTACACATTATATATAAAAAATGAAAGAAGAGGGAAACTACATTTTTAAATTCATTTTCGTTGTGTAGCTCATTTTTTTCAGTCATTTGCTATTTTTCTTATTTGTAATAAGTAGTCAGTCATATTTTTTGTTCTTTTTTTAGTATCTATTTTTATAGGTGCACATGACAACTCATCTCTCTTAAATTACATATGACTTAAAATCACCCCAAAAAACACCGCGCTCATACCATACTTTTTTTTTTTTTCCAAATGAAAACCAAAATTCCATTCAAAAATTGGAGTACAGTATGAGCTGAATCCAATCGGCAACAACATCAATACCAAGATAATGTAGCACCCATCCAAGACAAGCCACATTGCAAGATAAAGTTGTACTGGGTAGCTCTGGCTCCATGTTTGAATTGCCAATAGCCATACTCACAAATTCCATTGAGAATCCTGTAAATGTCTCCTTACTATCTAAAAAAACAAAAACTTTAATTACATACATGCCAAGTCTGAATTAAACCTAAACAAGTAGTTTTGTCTCTTTGTTACCTTGCAATTATAAGTTGGCTATAGGCTTGCTTGTAACCTAATAACAAACCATTTTAGACATCACATGTAGTCTAAGTCAACATCATACTCTTGAATGGGCCAAACTAAGTACAGTTTTTTTATGGCAAGAAAAAGATTGATGTTTTACCCAGAGAATGAAAAGAATGGAGGGTAGCCAAGATGAGTTGCCTTGTATAGTTTCATTAAAGGAAACTGTAATTCTTTATACAAGGAATTGTAAGTTGGTGCTGCTTGTATCATTAAAAACTATGGCAGCATTGGCCTAGAATTGCACTGGCTGCAAATTTACAAAGAAAAAGTAAAAAGCTGAAACATAATAAACATATATAAACTACATTTTCCTCCAGGAATGGGGTTTTAAGTGTTTATGGGAACATAGAGATCATGTGTAACTTACAAAAGTAACATATCACATAGAAAGAAATGTTAGGATAAGGATGAATCTTCTTCATCAACAAAGAATTTCTTTCAAGATTAAAAAGACCTAAAAGTTAGTTGCATTACAGTTCCTTCTGTACATGTTATTC
Organism: Omphalea diandra; assembly: GCA_949677035.1. Classification (NCBI taxonomy): domain Eukaryota; kingdom Viridiplantae; phylum Streptophyta; class Magnoliopsida; order Malpighiales; family Euphorbiaceae; genus Omphalea; species Omphalea diandra. The sequence goes on along the minus strand of CATIWR010208176.1, from coordinate 19,881 downwards.
GATGCCAAAGCCAAGGGACTTCTCAATTTCTGTGGGGAAAAATTTTGGTACAAAAAGAATAAATTTCAATAAAGGTTCTCTACCTGGTTAACTCATTTACACCTCAAACAAGCTCAAGTAACTCAGGTTTACAATGTTAATCTGTACCTTTCCTAGAATTATATAACATATGTTTGTCACTGTAAATTAACAGAGATGATGGTGAGGGGAAAATTGTTATGCTGAACTAGAAATGTGTATTCTTGGCAGCAACAAATCATCCCCAGTGGTCAAGTAGAGGATTACAATGGTAACCTTTTGCCTGCAAAAAACTTTCATCCCCAAAAAAAGACTATACACAGATGGTCACATGTTGCAAATTGAAGATTCGGGTTAATCTATACCTTCAAGTATCTTCTACAAAAGCCCTGAAAATGAAATCTCGAAAACGTTTCGAGTATTGCTTTGGATCAACAGCAGATATTGAAGTCGGGTCATATTGCATTGATTTGTATGCATGCTCAAGCTTTTTACTAATATCATAGTCTTGTAGTATGTCTATTATACCAAAAAATAGAATGATTTCATGTAAGTCTCCAGTTGGTTCTCCAATCAGCTGACCTTCACAATCACTTCTTCTGACTGTCTTTTCAGCCCGTGCTGGCAAGTTGATGCCTAGCTTCATGGAAGCCCACCTGCATGGTACATTTAGAAAGAATGAGGAAAGTATCATTATTATAAGATTAGGAATAAGCACTAAGGAAGCCAGCAGCAATGCCTATAAGCCATGGCAAAAAGCACTACTGTGTATGCAGACAAAAATCAATTGTTGCAGCAATGTGTAGGTACACTAGATTTTTGAGCAACTTACAGATTTATAAGTGATAAAATTGAATCATTAAAGAACCAAATAGCTAATACTTGGCAGTCAGAACTTTGACAACAGACGAAAAGGAAAAGATGGACTTTAGTCCTGCAAGATTATTTTACCTGGCAGGATCAAAGATAATCTTGTCCATGTCTACTCTAGAAAGGCGTGGGAGTGCTCCTAATTCATTATCAGTGTCTCCATTTCCAGCTGATAAAAAAGAACACAGTTTCATCAGTTCATCAAGACTAGTTGTGAAACTGCAAACATGAGCAACTTCGATGATTAGAAATAACCAGTTGGAGTTCTGAGTCCAGTTGGAGTGCGAAGTCCAGTTGGGGTTCGAAGGCCAGTAGGAGTCCGAACCCCAGATGTACGAGGTGGAGTCATGACTTCCCTGTATGAAGCTTCTCGGAAGTGAACACCAACCAAAAGACTGTAATCCATAATTCTCTCTTGTTCAAGGAAGTCGCAATCTCTGTCAACTTGCCTGCATGAGGAGACACTTTCATGTTATAAAAAGGTAAGAACAGTTATGTTCTAATTTTTACTTTTGAAAGTTCCCACATTTATACTTTACTTACAAATACATGAAGGAAATAAAAAACAAGCAATGAAAATGAATATATTTAACTTTGCTTATATCATAAGTTCTTCGTACCATGAGCATTTACAAAAGGCTTTTACGTAATACCTTAGTAGCAAAACTTTTCTTTTGCACTCACTCACAGGTCAGTGCTGTAGGAGAGTTTCAAAAAGCTAACTTGAATAACTCGAGGCCTATTCAACTTCTTATATAAGCAATAGATGCAATCTCATCATCAGAACAGTGAGCAATAACCTAATCATCAAAGTAAGACTGTCTATGATCCGCTATATTCCTATCCTCAAAACATATATTGATAGATTGAACAAATTGAAGAGAAGCAATGAAACTCATCCTAACACCCAGCCTGAACAAGGATAAAAACAAAAGCAGAAATATAACTGAAAGGAATGCAGAAAGGAGATGAGACAAGATGTTCACCTGGAAAACTCTTGGAACCAAACTTTCTGTAATCGAAATATGTAGTTGAGATCAAGATCCTTGAGGGTTGTTGTTGGATCAATTTCTGTTTCGGGTTTAGCAGTTGTGCGACCATGGGAAGAGCCTTTCAAGTCAAAACGCCGATGAATAGTATACTCAGCACAGAACAGATTCCCCATAATGACAAAACGCACCTACCCAAATGAAGATTGATTTCGTAAAAAGTCATAAGCATAACCAAGTTTTTTACTCAAATGTTATGATTTGTTTCTACAATATTACCTTCTTCTGATTTGGACCGGCTAATTTCACACAATGAAGACCATAAAATTTGGTAACTAGTGTGTTCTCAAATGCCCGAACGTGATTGTAGTAGGCTGGCAGCATCCTTAAGAGGACCTGTATAACATCAGCCAATTGATATCTGTATGATAAAGCCAAAGAGAAAGGGAAGGAGAACAAGAAGGGGCCCATTTTCAGATTATGTAATTGTGCAGAACAACTTCAGAATAATAAATTTGAAATTGTTAACACAACTCTATTTTTTGGTAAACTAGGCGTCCTGAGAGATTATCTAATACCTTAAAGTTAATGCAAGATTGTGAACAAACAACTCAAAAAGAAAGTGAAGTGGAATTTAAAGCTTCAAACAAAAGGTATAAAGCTAAATATTAAGAACACTGACTTTTACTTCTGACTTCTTCATCGTCTTTATCATGTAGCGATCATCATTAGTTAAGTAAAAGAAGCTTCCACTTTTGCCTGGGGATGAGAGCTCCCTAAGGGCATCGTTTCCACATATTGATAGCATGTAATCAGCTGCGTCCACATTGAATAATTTCCTGAGAGTCCTGTAGATAGGAATATGATGAATTTAGTTGTCAGTCTACATTCAAATCAAGTGGTATGGGATGAAAGTGGCATATATGGGCAATCTGCTACCAAAATAAAGTTCCAGTATAAGTTAAAAGACTCTGACAAAATTGCATAAAACATTGGACATCCTATTAGCAGATTATTATAGAATCATTATCATAAGATCTGTGTCCAAAATAGAAGAAATGCAGAAATAGTTTCAGATCATTTTTCAAAATATAATTTCTGCTGGAACAGTACGAGTCCCATTCAAACAGTATTTTCCTGCTAAAAGAGACACATCCTCATGTAAAAAGAATAGTTTTTAAGCTGTAACCTGAAAACAACAGGGCAGTAATCCTTCCATTTGAAGTCACTGGACTGGTGAGGTGGAGTATACTTGGATCCTTCTGGTGGAAATTTAGTCCAAACTTTTTCCTTAGGATCAAAAGCTGAAGCCTTCAGATCAAGACTGATAGCCGGAGCAGGCCGTCCCACTGAATGTCTATGCAAGCAGACCAGAAATCAGTTAGGCATATGAATTTGCTGCATATCATGAGTTTGAGAAGCAGCATTTGTAAAAATAACAAATAAGAATATGTAAACACAGGAACAACCATAATGTAGCAACACAGTGGGCAAAAGAAGCAACTTGCAGACCCTTTGAAACAGAACTATTCGCTTGCACAAACCATCATCTATTATGGGTTCAAAATCTTGATAAATCATAAGCTAGATATTATAAAAACAAAAGGATCTCAATGAAGCAAGCATCTGAATATGAAAGATCAAAACTTGATGATATACAAAATAATATAAGATTAGGACAATTTCATTTACCACACACAAGCACTCTATTAAACAGTTGGCCTCAATGCTAATGAAAACAGAACAATAAGAGTGAACAAAGCAGACACAGGCGCATTTACCAATCCCAAGTACCTGATTCCTAGCTGCAGATTGAGCATGAGCTCATAGTTCTTGTGCCCTTTTGATATTGTTTCCCCTTGCTTCTTAGCAGGCACTATATTCAGTCTATTCATTCCCAAATCATCTAATTGACAAAATCCTTCATCTCTATCCCTCCACTCTCCATCCCCACCACCACCAAAGACATCATTACTTTCCACTGAAGCTAGACTATAATTACTCAACCTCCCATCAACGGACATCCGCCTGTGTCTTCCATCTTCACCACCACTCCCTTTCATTGCCTTAACACTTCCTCCTTGATCAATCCCAGGCCAATTCAACATCTTTTGTGATGGAAAGACTGTAACTTTTTCGCAAGCAGAAATCTGGCAATCATTCAAGTCCTCCAAAAACACCTCTTGCGGATCCCAATCCAAATTCCCTGACATAGAACCAGATGGATAATAAGTCCCATTTTGCTCTTTAGGATCTTTACTCCACACCCCCACATAAAAACTACCATCTGACCATCTAAAAGTCCCATTTCCTCTGGGCAATCCATCTTCCCAAAACCCATCATATCTATTCCCATTACTCCAAATCATAGTTCCATTACCATTCATTATACCATTCTTCCACTGACCAATATAATGATTCCCATTCTTCCACTGATACCTTCCGTGCCCATCTTGCAAACCTCTTCTCCATTCACCTTCATAGTAATCTCCACTGGAATAACTCTTGGTGCCATGTCCATGTCTCAAATTCATAATCCAAGAACCCCTATAAGTGGCACCTGAAGAGCCTGTATAAGTCCCTTTACCATCCATATAACCACCCTTGAAATCACCCTCATATGTAGCACCACAAGGCCAACTAAATTTACCTTTCCCCATTGTTTTCCCTTTGTACCATTCACCAACATACATACACCCATCTGTCCAGAGGTATTTTCCATGGCCATGAGGGAGGCCTTCATGCCATTGGCCAGTGTAGAAGTCACCATTGGAAAGGACTTTTTCTGTATGGTGGATAGAATCAGTACAAGAAGGATCATCATCATCTGCATGAGCTACTGCTGCTGACAACATGGTCCCAAAGATTGAATTTGATCTTTTCTTTAGTACAGCTTGTGATTTTCTTACTGTTGCTTCCCAACCCTTAACAAAACCTGTGCTCTCTTTGCTCATTCTCTTCCTCTCTTTCCACTCTCTAACTACAAAAGAGTAACCCTTTCCTACCTCTCCTGCATTCTTCCCTTCTACTTATTCTCCCTCTCCCATCATTCTTGCCATGGCAGTGTGCTGTTTCAGGACAAAAGACACATTTTTGGAGCAAACCCAGAAATGGGAAAATTGGAGGGAATCAAACACAACAAAAACAAAAACAAAAGATAAAAGCATCAATCTTTTGTTTCTTGTTTTGTTCTTTTCAAGCTGTTATGAGTGCTTTTGAGTTTATGATGGTTTTATGAAATGGGTATTTTGCAGATTTCGAAAAAACAAATGCTAGAGCCGTCTGTCCTGTTAGATTGATAGGGAAAGCAAAAAAGAGAGGATGGTACCAATTACTTGGCTTTTTCTTTCTATCTGTTGTTTTTTATTTATTTTTCTTATTTTTCCCTCTTCTTTCTTTCTTTCTTTCTATTTTCTTTTTTTTTTTCTACAATTTTTATTTTTCTTACCTTTGATTGGATAGCATTCGACAACACAAATTTCTCTGGTTCCTGATTTGGCGCCTAAACCAACAGGAGACACCAAACAGTTGGAGAATTGAGAGAGAGAGTAGAAAAATGGTGGTGATGACGTGACTGCCATTTTTAGTGTCTCAAGTAAAACCATACGCAAATAACACTATTTTTAGTATTAGATTCATTGTCATGGAGTTTAATCTTCATAATTTTAGTTTATTTGTACCCTCACAATTCTATCCAATTTCTTCTTTTTTTACCGCTCTATGCTACTTTTGGAAATTTGATAAGGCCACAATTTGACGGTTTTTCCCCCCTCTCTCTCTCTTTTATATCTGTATATAGTAACTCTTTTCCCTCTTATTGCATATTCAATTGCATGTTTCAACATTTTCTTGGGATGACATGAAAAAAAAATTACTAGTTGAATTAATTAACACTCACTTATCTCACCTTATTTGTATTTTAAAAAACAGCAATTACGTTGCTATAATATAATTCCATTCCACATTTTCATAAATAAATTATTAAGGTAACTTCACATTCTAGAAGATTTTCGTTTAATATTGAAGGGGATAGATTATTTTAGTTTTGAAGCTCTAATTCGGTATCAGTGGGATTGCTTTTGGTTTGTCACATTACAAGTTCAAATTCAAATATAGTTAAATTAAACAAAAAAAAAATATCGAATATGAAATTTATTTATAATATTCAAAATTACAACTCTATTTTTTGCATTTATATGTTTTATATGTTTGAAAAAAATTAGATTAAAATTTTAATTTTGAAAAGTATGAATCTTTTTTATTTTTAGTTGCAAATAAATATATAATCAAAAGAAACTTGCATTTACTTTTGATTTCTCAGTTTTTTCAATTAATTTATTTATAAGAGAGTTAATAAATATAACTTTATAAAAAAAATTTAAAGTATGTTTATAAATGTTTCATTAAATACACTTATTTTATAAATATGTTTATAAATGTTTCATTAAATACACTTATTTTATAAATATTTCTTTAAATACACTTATTTAATATGATTAAACTATTTGTATTAATAAATTATGGTGCTAAGGTCACATCTAACTTAATATCAGCGTTGAACATTTTATCTGATTATCCATTCATTTGTAAAAATTATGTTCAATTCCTAAAGTTTATTCATCATTCGAATTAAGTGCTAAACTTTAATATTTGACATTAAATCTTGATACTTTCAAATTTCTTCATTGTTAATGAAACGAAAATTTTGTTCTCATATAAATTCTTTTAATTTCAAAATTTATTATTGAGTTTATTATAATTTATATTTTCAGATGTTTAGATAATATTTAGATTTGCTTAATTTTTTAGTTTTATAGATTTTCATATCTTGAGATTTTATATTTTATATTAGTACGAGTTTATGTACGTTACGATAATATTTTTGTACTTAAATATGACATGTTATTAATTACTCCATGCTATAAGAAGTAGTGTGTGTGTGTGTGTCTATATATATATATATATATATATATATATTTATTTCATTTAAATAGACTTGTAATTTATAAAAATCATACGAGATGCATAAAAATTTTAAAGTATTGAGCAATAGAGGTGAGCAAAAACTAGAATAGATAGAAAAATTGATTGAACCAATTCAATTAGATATGTTCAGTTTTGTTCAGTTTTTATTTTTTAAAAATTTAGATTTTTTATTTTTGGTTCAATTTTTTATATGAAAAATCCAAAATTATTATTAAATTAGGCCAATTTGAACTAAATTTAAAATATATGTAATTTAGTGAAATCAAACCGAACCAAACTAAAATTTTAAAGATCTAGTTTAGTTCGATTTGTATATCTATAAAGTTTGGCTAAATTGATTTTTTTAAAAAATTTGGTTTGATTCGGTTAGAAAAATAAAAAATTTGATTTGACTAATTTTAGTAAAAACTGAATTGAACTAAACGAATCGGTTGTTTGTACACCACTATTGAGCAATGGCAAAATATTATCACTTGAGTGAAGCATGCTTCATAATAATTAACTAAGTCAAATGTTTTATCAATAAGATTTATTTTTGCAAATCGGGTTAGCTGTAATTTGAACTTAACATTATATATATATATATATATAGTTTAATCTTAAATTTATTATAAATACGTAACTATAATAAATTTTATATATTTATTTTGCATTATTTATCCAATTAATAAAATATACAGCATTTTATTCTTAAAAAAATGTCAAATGTTGAATTTTAGGACTTAATTGAAATAATGTATTACCTTTAGCAGTTGAATATAATTTTTATAAAGGAATGAATCATTAAGATAACATGTCAAACGCTAAATTTTATATGGCCTTAAAAAAATCTTGGGTGACTTTAGCACCACTCAATAAATTAGAAATAAACTAATATTTTAAACATATGTTATAAATTATTGAATGAAGTAAACATAATGTTGATGTATCTAAAAAAAATACAAATTTAAATATAAAATTCAACTTCTTAAAAAATAATTATTGAGAAATGTTATTTTTTAATAAATTACTTTTCTAAAATAAAAATATCTTGATACTAAATACCTATTTGATTCAATATTTATTAATTAGTTAAGAATATAAAAAGTGAAAATAAATATAAAATGTTGAATATTTTAATTAATTATTAATCATTGATTATTGATTATTGATCATTAATTATCCATTTTTATCTATTATCCTAACCAAATAAAACATATGGTAGAAAAAGAGTAAAAACTAGCAATTGAGGAGGCAATAAATGTGGAATGCGCCAAAAAAAAAAAAAAAAACAAAGGTTGGGTAATATAACAGAAGGGAATAGAAGTGAGCCATGCTGCATATTTTGCACTGCTCTTAATTCACCTGATATGAAACTTGTCACTTGATAATAATTTTGAATAATGTTTTAAATATTAATATCACCTAGAATATTTAAGTTATAAAAAAATATTTAAATAATTTTACTATAAGGTGCGTAAACAGACGATATAAAATTGGAGAGGCATATAAAATTGAACAATTGTGTGGCATTTTCCAAATAGAAAGGGAGTAGTTGTGAAAACAATGGAGAGATGAGGTGTATGTTCTTCTTGGGTTGCATTATCTATTGATGATTAGTCTGAGTCGTGCTGCCTGCTTTCATTGGGACAAGGTCAAAACATTAAATCCTATTAATCCACATTTCTCATTTGTTTGGTTGGAAGCAAGGGTGCAACATTAATTACATGATTATCATGCCTCATGGTCCTATAATTACCTTAATTAAAAGTCAGCATTAAATTAATTTTAGTTAACATATTTTTATTACTTGTTACGTCTTGTAAACTTGTCAGCTATTCTTTTTTTATATGTTTTTAAAATATATTTTTAATTTTGTTAATTATAATTAAAATTTTTAATTATCTTCATTAATTATTAAATTAATAAAATATATTTTATTTTCTTATTAAATATAACTAAGATTATAAATAGAAAATATATTATAAATTGTGAATTGTCAAAGTATTAAATATAATTTCTTAAATAATATAAAAATTATAGTGACAAATAGAATATATATATGTAATTATTTATTATATTAAATTATTTTTATTTTAATAAAAATATTTAAAATAATAATCAAAACTATCGCAAATAATTTAAGATTTTATATAATAACATCATCATATAGTGACATATATATTACCCTAATATTCACCTATAAATGTCATTAACACACTATAGTGTCATCAACTTTTCACATTCTATTTTCTTCTTCTAGATGCACTCCACATTTGGAGACAATCTGGACAGGAAAATGGGTAAAATGAATTTTTTTTTTTTTGCACTTATGATAAATTAAATATTTTTTTTATGTTGAATGATGATGAGATTAATTATAATTTCATAATTTACTATTTTCATTCAGATACGTCATTGTAAGAGTTGAAATAGTTATAATTTACTCTTATTATATTCTCAAATTTGAAAACAATCTTTTCAAAATTGTTGACATTTTGATTTTCCTTTACTTTTCTTCATTTCCTAAACAAAAAGGTAAAAGTAATAGTATCATTTTATATTATATGCTCACTTTGCTTTGGAAATTGACTTTGATTCTCTAATGTCATATCATATGGGTCTTCCTAATATTTTTTTTTTCTTTTGAGCAATAGTTAATATAATACCATTAAAGGGTTGAACTGGCACATACTTTGAACTGCATTTGGACTGTCCATATAAAATCAAGACTCCTCAGCATGGCTAGGAACATTATATAATCCTTGTGATGTTCTAACACAAGCAATGACGTAATATCTTTCATTCGGCGATATTAAATTCGTCTTTATGCTCATAAAATTTAAAATATAAATTTGAATGAAAGCCACTTTTTCTTTTCTTTTTTTTTTTTTTAAAAAAAAGTGATAGACATGAATGTTGTGGAATAAGGGTAATATTCCACCTATCAAATTCACCTAATAAATTTATAGGTAAATAGAGAGTAAAAAATTATACTGAAAAATCATACTATAAGTTGATTTTCAGAAAATATTAGAGAGGTTACAAGTGGTTTCACTTAAAACTCAACCTCCTTATACAGAATCACCCTAATAGTGATTTAACAGCACAACATATCACTACAATTATACCCTACAAAATAGCTATTGAAAAATAAAGACAAAAAATAAAAATACCAAAATTTAACGAAATTCGACTAATTATACTGACTTCTTCGGACACTACTAAAATTATATTTCACTAAGAAAAATACTATAAAGTGAAATATTACAGAAGAATGAGAAATATTAAAAATTGACTAAAATATGAGCAGATAATTTTTAGGTGATCAAACTGAATGAATTAAAACTCTATTTATAAAAAAAAAATTTACTCTCTTTATTATTTTCTCGACGTGAGATATCAAAATGAGGCTGAATTAATAGCTGAAATTAACTTACATAACATAGACACGAGGCAACATCTGTAGGAAGACAATGTTTATGTTGTGAGCAAAAATGTCGGCAGCTGTAAATGACGGAGATCGCACACTGCATATAAGTGCATGAGTTTGCATCAAAATTATGTTGCTCATAAGTTTTCAAGGGCTCCATGTTCAATGGGCTGGTCTCCTACCAAGTTGGCTGCTGTCAGATGTCAAATTGCCTCTTGTCTCCCTTCTTGCTTATTCATACCACATCTTCACCACACACACGCACACATGACATTAATTATTTAATGTTCATGGTTCACCAACTTAATAATCTCCTTTTGGGTTGTTTGACTCAGTATCAGGCACCAAAATTATTTGCCTATCACACGGGTGAGCAAATAAGTGGTTCGATTGGTTCGGTTTGATATTTTTATCAAATTTTAATAAATTGAATTTTTATATTTATAATCGAATCAAACTAAAATTTTTGAAAAAATCAAATTAATCGAATTAATTAAATCAAAATTTATGTGTCTATAAACTGAATAGAACTGATTTTATAAAAAGTATGGTCCGGTTTGGTTTGTTTCAATTAAATTATATATATTTTAAATCTGATTCAATTCAAATTGATTTGATTTATGTATTACTTCAGTTAATTCGATTTTTTCGGTTTTTTATCTAAAAAATCGAACCGAAAACTCAATTTTTGTAAAAAAATTATAACCAAACAAATCAATTTTATTAAAATATCAAATTGAACAGAACCGAACCAGCTTGGTTAAGTCAATTTTTTCGATTCGGTTTGATTTTTGCTCACCCCTAACATGGACAAAAAACTTATAATAGATTCACCGATATTTAGTTCTAATTAGTTTAAGTGATAAGAAGTTTGTCACTCTTAAATAAAGTCTTGAATTTAAGTTTCATAAATTAAAAAATTAATATTTAGAGAATTTTATCTCTATAACGAGATTAATAGAGAGCCAACGAGCGAATCAAATGGTTTATACGAAAAAACTTATAATAACTATATGTTAATAATTTATTCATTAACTATCAGTGCTTGATTTTCATTAATTTAAAATTATTTTTAGTATTTAAAAATTAGGATTTTAGTGCAAATTAATAGAGTTCAATTGTGAGTCGAATTAATTTATTGATTTAAAAAATTTCAGGAAGTCTAATTTTCTGTCATTAAAATAATGGGTATTATTAAACTTTGGTGCAATAAAAAGTGCTGCTTAATTCTTGTGGCATGGACCCGTGAAGGGTCAGGTTGTCTTTGCTTAGTTAGAAAAAGGAAAAGCTCAAATCTTCCATGGGCCATTCTTGTGTTGACCATTTGTACATACATGTGTGCAATTGTCTCTCTCTTTTCCTTTGTTTCCAATTCCAGCTTTTCAGTACCATGTTCCAGCCTGTTTTTAATACCTGGAAGTATGATTCAATTTGATAACGATTTTAATTTTTATCATAAGAGATCATTTTCTTCACCCAAAAAGAAAAAAAAAAAAGAGTTTCAAGAAGAAGGAAATGACAAAAAGGACATTAGAATAGACATGAGAAGATGGGATTTACAATGTAAGAAGAAGACATGCAGAGAAAATGGGGTTTGGTTTGGAGATGATCAGGTCAGGTATGAAAGCAAAGTTTCAAGATGAAAAGCTATCATGTGTTAATAGCTGCAGCAGTAGCATGCTGACAAGCTTGATCAAATATGGAAACTTGTTCACTTCTCAACATCCCATGTTCAGCATGTCTACCATACCCTATATGAGGAATGAAATTCGCTCTAAAGTCCAAGGCCCTATCAAATGCCAACATCATCATCAAGACAACTAGCCCCAATTGCTCAGCCTTTAGGCGGCGCAGCAGCAATTGCATGCATTCTAATGGAGATTGAGCATAAATGAAGATACAAAGAAGAAAAAAAAAAGGCTGCAGAAATAAGCTGAGAAACTTAAATTAAGTGCCCTGCTGGGCTGCTTACATTTGACAGTATCTATTTTTGGGAAATAAGTGTCTTGCCTTTTCATCTTTTCAAAACTTTTGCCTTTATTTTAAGCTACTGATTTGTCTTCTATCTATTCTACTTTTTTACTTTTGCCCTTTTAGCCTTTGTTGGAAAAAAAAAAAAAAAATTAAGTGAGAAAAGAATAGTGGAGAAAAGAGAAAAAATAAAAAGAAATACTCTTTCCTTACTTTGTTTGGAGAGCTATGAAATTGAGGAAAGGAAAAGATAGAAAAAATTTTATTTTATTGTTTAAAAAATGATAAAAAATAAATAAAGTAAAATTTTGTTAATATGAAATTATTATTCTACCCTTCATATTATGGCTTTTACTAGTAAAAAATTCTATATTATTCTTTTTATAAAAATTATTTATTCTATTTTTTTTACATATCTATAAATATTGAAATCCTATATATTATTTAAATTTTTCAATAAAAATATTTTTTATTTAAATATTAAATTTTATGATGGTATAATGGATTGAATTAAAAAATATTAGAATTATATTATTTATTATTATTATTATAATTAATCAATAAAATTATATTAATTAATTTATATTATAAAATATAAAAAACTAATATTGGTATATTTGTAATTGTAATTAAAAATATTTTCATAATCCCACATTCTCCATCTTTTCCCTCCAAAAATAAGAGATTCATTTTTTATGGGTCCTAAAGAATACTTCACTGTTTAGAATCCATTTCTCATCCTTCCACACAACTCAACTAACAATTTCACCCTCCTTTCTTTTCCACCCTTTCCTTTTCCCAACCTGTCCCCCAACTAGTGAGTGCTACATGCAATACCCAAGTTGTCTTATCTAGAGGAACTTGGGCATCCAGGGTTCTTGGAATGCAATAGTATCCAATTGGACATCAGCTCAAACAATACAATACTATCCAATTTGATTAAATTGAATTGGAATTTCTCCCATTTCTTAACAAACATATGGATCAGTCATCCTTATTGCGTCTTATGCTATTATACTATCAAAGAAACAAAATACATCTAAAAAAGAAACAACGAGTTCAATTCTGTAACACTTTAAAATGGGAAAGTTTCAACCCCAATAAAACAAGCAAAGATAAAATGGGACATTGGAAATAGATTAGCTACCTCCTTCAGTGTATGTAACTCAAATAAACAAAAGAAAGCACCATAATGTAAATTGCGTATACAATAAATTTCACCCTCACTTCTGAAGTCGCTCGGTAAAGCCACGCAAGCTGATGAGTACCTCCTTTAACCTCTCCTTTGCGTCAGCATCAATCAAGTTACCATCACTATCAAACTTTGCAGGAGGTTGGAATGCATTCAAGAAAAATTCAGGTTTGTTGATGAAATGAAGGTCAAGAAAAACTCCCATTTGGCGAAGATGGTAATGTGATCTCCCACCACCAAAACCTCCTCCAGCACTTATAATAGCAGCAGCCTTGTCACCCCAACAGTTTGGGGCTATAGAGGCCCAGTCAATGGCATTCTTCAAAGGTGCTAGGTTTAAAAAAAAAAAAAAGGGAAATAAATAATGATATTTATTTTGGATAAATAACTATTACACTAATTAAACTTAAAAAAGCCTATTCTCTATTTTTTAAAAAAACAAATAGCTATCCAAAAATTTATTTTGGATGAATCAGGATCACTATTATTAGGTATGTGATACGTTTCAATTCGTGGTACGGATACTGACACTTGAAACTCCAATATCAATATGTACAATACTTAGATGATAGGCTTAGCCGATTCTCTTTTTTTATACGTGGTACCTCAAAAGTGTATTTTAAAATAATTTAGTAAATAACAATGTGTTTTTTACTTTAGAATTAATTACAATAAAAGCTAAAAATATATCAAACCTACATATATAATGATCAAAACATAGTTTATAATTTAATATTTAACTTTGATGATATTCATGCATATTAGCACTACAAAACATAGTTGCAAAATTAAAAAAAGAAAGTAAGAATATGAAGAGTTGGCGGATAGAAGAGGGACTGATTGTTAACATTGGTATTTGGTAAACCTTTTGATGAGTAATTGTTATTAGTTAGGAATGGGAAAGGTCTTTTTTTTTTTTTTTTATTGGCTTAATTTTTCATCCTTTAATATGTATAGATAAATGAATAATTATATTTAAATAATTGTTAATTAATATTTTATTCTTTCAAAAATAATTGATACTCTATTTTTAGAGATTCAGATCAAACATAAAAAAGATGTAAAATTCAAAAGTACCACGTTTTGATACTCGAATACCGGATCGTGGTACTCCAAGGGATGAGATTACAGTGGTAACTATGATAAGAATATTAGCCTTCAAAAAAATTTTAGAATATATTAGAATATGGCATAGTTGTCACATGAACAAAATTCCCTGCTTCATTACCCATGATTTATTCAAGTACATACTGGCTTGAAAGCTTGAGTCCCTAACAGAAAACTTGTCTACATGGATGAATTCAGTCAAAAGATTCTTCATGTAAGTGAAATTAATGCATGCACAAATATTGGCTAATGCTAAATGTTACCGGCGATGGAGAAGTTGTTCTCTGGAGAAGCAAAAAGGTAACTATCAGCTTTGAGAATTTTTTGGCGGAAAGCTTCAATAACTGGAGGAAAACTTCCATTGACAATAAGATCTGTGTTGAGGATTGGCAGCTCAGAGATGTCTATGTGCTCAATTTGAACACCATGCAGAGAATCCTTGCTAAGCTCAATTGCTAAAATCAAACGTAAAAATCATATCACATTAACCATAGACATACGTAATCGTTTATGCCCATTAACTAATTATATGTAAATCGTATTAAGAACAAAAGAGAGGATAAATGGAGGAGAACCAGAACGAATGAGGCCTGAGTTGATGGAAGCTTTACGAAGCGACCCACAAAGAGCTGCAACATTGATCACTTGATTAGCTGCTGCCATGTCTGTCCCCTTTGTATTCTTAAAAATCGGTGTAAATGCAGAATGCAAATGTGAACTATATATAACAAATTAACAAAATCCATGTTGCGGTCAAATGGTACACATTTCAAAACGCTTTTTGGCTGCTCTATATTTTTAAATATTTATCAGAAGTCCTCCCGCCTGCCACTTCCGAATATGGCTGCTGTATATTTTTCAATTTTTAATGGCAGCCGGCCTGCTACTTCTAGACTACGGCTTATATTCAATTTCACACCATGTTATGACTGCGACTGTTATTCTAGAAATTTCAAAGGTGTAAATTAAATTATTCCTTTTTTGTTGGAGGATGACGCCTAACTGAACAAATGTTGAGATCTTAACCAATTATATTACTGCAAAAACAATATTGAATTAGAGTCATTTTCAGACTGAAAGATCTTTGAGTTCAAATTCCAATTAAACCCAAATTTTTTTTATTCCCAGTCATTTTCCAGGACTTCTCAAGTTGGCATGAAACGAGTGATTGTTTTAATTTGCATACATAGGTTGTGAACTTCACATAAATTCTGGGATAATGTCTACTTACATTTGGGTTAAATGTATTATGTGTATCTTAATTTTATTTTATTATATACTATTTTTTAGTAATTTTAGATTCGACTGGTTCTTACACACATATGCTATATTTAAATTTACTTGTTTGAGGCACTATTCTTTGTTTCTTTACTAGAAAAACATGCCATCCCTTCCAAAATCCTGCACCATTATAGAGCTTCAGCTTCATTGACACAAACAATCAAAGGATAGGTTGCAGATTCATATGAACAATCTCTGTATTTTATGTTGTGTCATCAAGCTGCTAAGCCCTTCAAAGTTGTTGTATCTGTGATTAATCAAGGACATTGATGTATTTGATCTCTCCGTCTACCTCCTATGAGAAGTTTGTTGTCAACCTGTGCTCATCTTGATCATTAACCATGAAATTTCAAGTCTTGTGAGTCCATCATTCATGATCGAGTATTACAATTCTTGCAATAATTTTGCAAAAAATCATCAAGGGGCATTATTTTTTTACACAAGTGTGAAAATACCAATACTGTTCGTCACGCACCTTTAGCTATGGATGATGAATAACATTTTAACCAAAGAAATGAATCCAACTCATGAACATATTGTCTCACAGGAGGCCAAAATAGACATGAAAAATAAGGAAGTCTAAAATTACACGTAATAAAATAGAAGCAAGCAACTCCACCAACTAATCCCAAGAGAACATACTATAAAATGGTGACCTGAATCACAATAACAGCTTATGAGTAGGGCTGAGCATTCGGTAGGTTCGGTTCAAACCGAACTTATAAAAACCGAATAGATCGAATTTACTTTAAATTCAAACTGAATCAAACTAAAATTTAAGATAAATCAAAGTAAATCGAACTGAAAAATCGATTTGATTCGATTCGGTTTTCGATTTTGGGCTCAATGGGCTGTTGGACTTTTTTATCTTATATAAAATAATTTATTTTTAGTTTTTTAAACTCAAATTAAAAGAAAAATTAAAAAATCCTGCAAATTCGGTTTATTCGGTCTATTTGGTTTTCTCAATTTTAAACCGAACCCAAATTAAAAACCGAATTTTTCTATTTTTCTAAACCGAACTGAACCGAATAAACAAAATTCACTCGATTAGGTTCGATTTTTCAATTTCAGCTCGGTTTTGCTCACCCCTACTTATGAAGATATACTTGTTTATATTATCAAGAACCCACTTCAAAATCAAGGGGAAAAACCCCCCAAAACTTATGAAGATATACTTGTTTATATACCGGCGCGAAGGAGGCCATGGTTATAGGAGACTTTACGAAGAGAGCCACAAAGAGCTGTGATTTTGATTACTGGGTTTGATGCCACTGCTCGTGCTCCTGCCATTTTATTTTTTCCTGCCCTGTGGTCTGGTTCGTGTTTTTTGTTTGCTTTTGGTATGGACTTCGAAGTTTATATAGTGAGGGAGGGGAAGTGGAAAAGTAGTAGTTGGGCAAAATGCTCATATTGTATTGGGCCGAAATTTTATGTAAAATTCATTTTAATACAATTTAATAATTTTTTGCGTTAGGTTTGAAATATAGTAAGGCCTAGAATTTATTTTAAATGCCTTTCATATATATATATTGTAAATTCAAGTATTTTTGTTGAAAAAAGAAAATAATTAAAATAAGAAAGAGAAAGAGGAAAAAAATAAGATATTTGAATTAAGGATATTTTTATTATAACAAATATATAACATGTAAATTTAGAATTTATTTAAAAATTTTATTAAATTTGATAAATTTTGATTTAATTACAACTAATTTCATGAATTTTAAAAAATAGAATTTCAAATGAATTGTTATTTATATTAAGCACACTAAATTTATTACAAATAAATTTTACAAAAATTTATGAAATTTATTTATATCAAACACAATGTTGAAGCAATAAAGCACAAATCTATTGGATAATCTATCTCAGTAGTTATAAAATTATAACAAAAAATTTTATTAAAATCACTAAAAGTTTATTTTATTTAATTAAATTATTTAAATATAATTAATATATAACTTGATCAAATTAAGAATTACAACTCACCAAACTATCAAATAATGAATAATATTTATTGATTTATCTTATAATTATATGAAGTTAAAATTGAATTGCTATATTTTATTATTAATTTATAAGTTTTATATAATTTTGAGATTAATATTTTATTATTAATTTATATATTTTATATAATTTGGAAATTTTTAATTTAGTTGAATTATATTAATTAAAATAATAGTTATATTTAAGTGACGTAATTGAATAAAATAAATCTTTAGTAATCAAAATATAATTTTAATAACTATTAAAATAAATTACTCAATAAATTAGTTTTTACTTCTTAGGAGATATTATTGCTCACTGGCATACGATTTGATTTAGTAATTCTTTCGTTCATACGCTCATCAAAAGTCCATGTATATGTATCTAATCTACTGATTTATACTTAGAAAAAAAAATAATGAAAATAATATTTATTTTAAAAGCTAATAATGAGTTAAATTTTTCTTTATTATTTTTTTTATTGGCTTAGTATATGAATTGAGATGAGTATAATTTTTATACGCTCATGTAATTTCAGGAAAATTCTTATCCACACTAAATATATATTATTAAGTGAGATTCAATCTGAAGAGAAGATCAGTCTAGAGCCATGGTGGTAAAAAAGAATAATTCTGGATCTTAAATAGCAGAAAGATTAAGATATGTACAATGTGATTTTGTGCTTATTTTATAATCTATAATATTAATTCAATCCCATGTGAATTAAAATACAAAAGAAATTAAAATAATTTGGTTTCCTGTTAAAGTCACTAATGACTTTAGTATATTTCCTGAGATTTTGGAGGACAAAACACCAAAAGAAATGATTATTCAATTGATTCATATGAAGCAGTTTTCCTCAGAAAGATATTAATGAATAATATTTACTAGAAATAAAAATTTGTATTTAATTTGCTCTTAGGTAAGTAATATCATCATTTTCTGAGCAAGGCATTTTCGCGAGTAAGAAGAAGACTTTTATCCTCTTCTCTGCTCTCATTATCTTTCAATTTTATCCACAATTCTTATTTTTACAATAAATGAATGAAAATTAGAGATTTTTTTTCAAAAGTATCTTTTAAATCAAATGGATCAAAATTAAAATAATAAATACGATTTTATAGAATATTTTATTATTATTTTAATCCTTATATAAAAATAAAATATAAATTTTAATTAAAAATAAACAAATATCATTATATTCATTTTGTATTATATTAATTAATATTTTTTTATTAAAATTTTAATTTGAATATCAAATTAACTATCTAACGTTTGTTTTTTTTTTTTTTTGTTTGACCTGAGTTCCCTTATTTGTACACGGCATGGCACATGCAGTGGGGCAGCAAGTGACCTTACCTGTACATGGTGGCATTCAAGAGAAACCATTGACATGATTCGTCAAATAATATGCCTATTTACCAAACTCCTCCATATCTGGAATTGTTTTACAATTGTTAATTTAGAATAGTTAACCACACCAAGCAAAGAGGTTAAATTGGTGAATGATTCTTTAACTTACAACATCATATAATGTTAGCCCCAAACCTAGAATCAACCTTAAGAAATTATTAAATTTGTATTATCTCTATATTTTATAACATTTAAATTATATTTATTTATTTATTAGTTAGAGATTTAAGGTAATTTATTGCTATTAAAAATTTAAAATCAATTATATTTGTGTATTTTTTTAAAAAAATATATGTAAACTAAAAAATCTTTTTATTTCTCTCTATATAAATTTTTCGAATTTTTGAATTTTTATTCTGTTTGATTACTAAAATAACTATTGATTGGAATATATGTGTAGGTGGTTGAATATGATTTTTTGCATACATTAAAAATTTTTAAATGGAATATGGGCTATCAAAATAATAACTTTTGTTTTGCACTTCCAGTTGAACCACCTTTCTGTTCTTTTTTTTAAAATTTATATCAAAATATTTAAGAAGATTGAGATTATTAAAATTTTAATACATAATTTCTTATACTATAAGATAAATATTTAAATTATTAATTGAATAGTTAATAGAGGAAACATTCTTTCCTATAGTGAATGCAGGAAA
>CATIWR010208161.1:0-13497 GCA_949677035.1 Omphalea diandra | reverse complement strand
TATTTGATCAATTATGTAAAATCCTTTTCCCAATTCATTCACATAAAATAAATCAATTAAGAGATTATCAATCTCTCAATAGCATTAAACATAATAATTTATGAATAATATGAAAATAAAAATATATTGATTAAATAAAATAAAATCAATCCATTGTTGTGATAAGACTTTTCATAGCTTTAGCTACAAGAAACTAGTTCATGAATAAGAAAAGAAAACTAGAGAGAAGAAGAAGAAGAAGAAGAAATATAATCATGAATTCACAATGAAAGAGAAAAAATGTGTTCAAATTAGGTTGGTTTCACCCACCCTTTCCTAATTCACATTTCTCCTTCTCCATACAAGAGAAAAGCCTCCTATTCATAGTATAAAAATATATCTCTTAAAGATCTCCCAAAAATCTCTTCTGAAAATTAGAGAAATTGGTTTCCTAAATAGTTTTAGAAAATGTTAAAAGAAAATCTAAATTTAGGATAAATCTCATAGTTCAAATCTCCAAAATAAGATAGGATCTTCTATAAAAATTATGCTGAAAATTAATTCCTTATTTTTCTAAATTTATCAGCCCCATATTGGTAAGTCACGGCCGCGCATTATTACTTAAATCTTTCATCGCAAAGTGCACTTCACCTCTTTTTGTCCTAAAATTGAAGAATATTGCAAATTAATGTCTAATCTCTCCTTTTCAACTTGAATGCACTTGAAATATCAAATTTTAATTTATTAAATATAAAATTTAATTAAAATTAAGGACAATATAGGAGAAAATCACCGCAATTAATATATACATTTGTATGCCTTATCAAATATAAACCTCAATTTTTTGAGCACTTTAAATATAAATTCCAATCCTTTGGAAAATTTTAATTTAAATATTTTATTAGTTTTAATTTATTATATAGACGTTTCTATTAAACACTTATCACATATTGATTGATGATTGATAGATTTTATGAACAAATAAAACAAATAATAAAAGTTATTAAAAACTAATAAACATATAAACATAAAAATAAAATATATATAGTTTACAGCATCAATAATTAAAATTTAAAATCTCATTAATAAAAAAAGATATCTTTTTATAAATTTAACAATAAAATTAGACCTAACTTATTTTGCATAATATTGAAATTTCACTAAATATACTGATAAAAAAATTAGACCAAATTATAAAATCTAAATTTATTAAACCAACATTTATTAAAATATATTAGAAATAAAACAAAAAAGTACTTATTTTTATTATATTTTAATATGCTTTTTCATTTTAAATAGTTTTTCTTTTTTAATTTGCAAAACTTATAATCCATTATGTTTTAAACAAGTGTTTTATTTTTATTAAAATTAACAAAATTTTTGAATTGATAGTATTAAAAGGTTATAATTCATAGTGAAAGGGTTTAAAAGGTTATGGTTTAAATCATCATAATTTTAAGTTTAAAGTTAATTTTGAAAGATAAATAATAGGTTGAAATTTTGTCTAAATTTATATCTAATAATTTTGAAATATTTTTTTATCATTAAATTTCATAATATGAATGAGTTAAAATAATTTTACTAGTTAAATATAAAATTTAAAATTTGCTAATAAAATTATAATCATTCTTTGTTTAGTTTTTCCATAATCTAATGTATTCTCCATTAAATTTAATACTTAAATATTATATATATATATATATATGAAAAATAATTAAAAGAATTTTTTTTAAAAAATAAAATATTTCGACTATTTTTGTTATAATAAACTAAATACATAATGAATTATTTATAAATGATAATTATAAAAATTTTTAAAACATTCAAATATGAGACTTGTCAAATAGTTAGTATTCTCTATTATTTATGCGTTAAAGTATTGAAAATATAAATATGATAATGTGAAAGTATTAAAATCAAAATAAAGATGTATTTTCTAAGAAAAAAAATATGTGAATTAAATATATAAAATTCTTACTATTTGTAGAATTAAAAAAAAAAGTTTCTTTTGAACCAAATAAGATCTGGGCTCCATTGGAATAACCAAAAAAATTCCATTATCAAATTTGTACTCAAATTTACTAAGATAGTCATTAGTATTTAAAATGAAAAACTTACAACTAAAGACTCTAAATTATATAATTTTAGGTTTTCTTTAGTTTGATAGCTCATATGGAGTTTTTTTTTTTAAAAAAAAAAAAAAAATTGTTCTCATTAGAATTCTACTTAAAATATAATAAGAGTTGTTAAGACTTCTACTTAAAAATATTTTGGTAAATTGCATTAATATAGTTCTAAACATCTTTTGTAACATTCTTTTTTCTTTTTTTTTTTTTCTCAACTACACCATTTTGTTATGGGTTTTGGGAGTATAAAAATTCAGCACAAAATTTTTGAAACTTTTCATTTTCAAATTCTTTGGCATGACCACTTCTAATGGCTAAAATTTTTAATTATTTTTATTTTAAATCATTTTTACAAAAGATTTAAGAGTATCAAAATAGGAATTCTTATGAGGTAGAAATAGAATTCAAGTATACCTTGAAACAACATCAATAATGACAAATACATAATATATGCCACCTAAGCTAGCAACTCTAGTAGGACCAAACAAGTCCATATGCACTGATTGGAATAATCTTGAAGATGTTAACTTGTTTTTGATTTTGAATAAAGATTTGGGTTGTTTAACTCTTTGACATGCATCACATATTTTGTCTTTGGTGAAGTTTATCTATAAGGTATGTCCTGTTTAGTTGATAGTCTAACTCCATGTTATCATGGCCAAGTATTTTATGCCAAGTCCATCATTTATCAATTATGGTAACTAAACACATGACATCTTTATTAGCCATGCAATTCAAATCAATAACATAAATATTTTAAACTCTTCTACCAACAAAGGATAATTTATTGTACTCATTCTTGACACATAACATATTTAAGGATCAAATATAACTCTTAAAACTATTATCACACAATTAATTTACACTCAAAAGGTTACGTTTGAGACCATCAACCAATAAAACATTGCCAAGAATTGGAAGGTCAACATCCTTACTAATCTTGCCAACACCTATAATATTTGTCTTGTCACTATCACCAAATGAGATATTTGAAGTCCTTTAATTTTGCAAAATTTGGTGAACTTCATGTCACCTATCATGTGCTTCGAGCAACCATTTTTTTGTACTATTCATCTTTCCCCATCCTAGATTGCAAGCACACCTATAAGGCAAAATCACTTAGCTTTAGGTACTTGAATTCTCTTGGGCTCTTTTGGATTGGATTTTTCTAACTATTATCATGTATTATAGAATCGCAATTGATAGGGGCAATTAGCTGCAGGTAGCATGGAGTCAACTATAATATATGTAATTTATCAAGGTCATCTCACATAGACAATAATTATTGTTATTCAATTAACTTTTATCAATTTAATATAAGAAAGATGACTTAAGCAATTCAAATTAAATGAAAATAATGGCAACTTAGGGGAATTAATTTGATAAGAAAAATACTAGAGCTTGAGATTCACCTATGAGAATTGACTAATGAAGACCAATTTTTGGATATAAAAAATATTAATTTTCTTCTGATTTATAATATTATAATAAACTTTAGACAATAAATACATTGTAGTTATATTATTTATTTTTTAATATAAAAAATACATTAAAAATAAAATTTTTGTGAGTGTTATTAATCATTGGTGATTTCCACTAGCTCACGCTAATCAGTGATGGTGTCAATAGTTAAAGATGATTGATGATAATAAATATGTGTTTATATAATTTATTTTTTATTTAGATGAGTTTGTCTAAATTCAAAAATGATTCAATTTTTCATTAATCAGAAAAATATTTTATATTGATTGAATTTTCTAATCAGTGATGGCGTCAATAATTAAAGATGATTGATGATAATAAATATATATTTATATAATTTATTTTTTATTTAGATGAGTTTGTCTAAATCTGAAAATGATTCAATTTTTCATTAATCAAAAAAATATTTTATATTGATAGAATTTTCTAAACTCACCAAACATCAAAAAATACAAAAAATAAATGGAATCCTAGATTAGATTAAACCAAGAAAGACAACTACTCTCTTCTATTTTTATAAATTCATCCCTCATGAATTAAATTTAAGGAATAATAATTTAACAACATTTATAATTTTCAACTATTAAATGTGTTTGTCCAGTTAATTGAATAATAATTCACAAATGAACAATGTTTGATGTAGTGAGTTATTTTGTATAATGAGAGAAAAAGAAAATTCATTTTTTTATTTTTTAAAATAAATTTAAAACTTAAATAGATGGTAATAATTGAGCTTTTTTTTATCCTAAACATTGTCTTTTCCTAGCTAGTATAATGAATCATCATACTATTTTTATTTTTGGCTAATGATAATTTGAAAATAAACATTTGCATTGTAGTGTGATTTTAGCCTAAATTTTAAAAATTACTAAAATAGGTTAGAACTATGAAATTAAGTGCAATGTTAGCCTAATTCACATATTTGTAGTATAATTTTTTATTAAACTTATATTAGAAAGGTCTTATGATAATTTAAATCCAAATCATCGTATGTCAGTCGATTCTGGCACAAACTTTAAAAATTATCAAAATAGCCCAGAACTATGAAATTGAGTATATTATTAGTCAGACTAATCTCCATTTTTACCCTTAAGTTTATTTGTTTGAAGTAATTTTGTCATTCATATTTTGGTTGAAGCTCTTTTGCCTTTGAATTTATCTATTTGAAGTAATTTTACCCATCACATTTTGTTTAAATCTCTTTTGCTCTAATGTTAATATAACCATACATATTTGTCATTATTAGTGATAGTGTTAATTAACCCTGTAAACCTCTATGATATGCCAAATAATTTAGCTGACATGGTTATAATTATTTAAATAAAAATGACATGGAAAATTGAATAAAAATGAGAAATTTTTACTACTAAAATTATAATATGATTGAGTGATACTAACATTAGGAGCAAAAGAGTTTAAAATCAAATGTGAGGGGCAAATATTTTTTATTAGCTATTTTTTATAAATGTATTAAACATCCAAACTATGAAAAATATTTAAAATATTTTTTACCAAATAAATGAAACTTATATTGACACTTCTTCCATGCAATTTAAAATAGGTGATTCACACTGCGACTAAAAGAATCATAAACAATTTTATATTGTTGGGCTCTGTTTTGAATCAGCTACATGACTAAATAAATCCTTGAACTTGTAACAGAATGACAAATGAGGACGAAATAATTTTTTTCATCGAAATTACCATGATCTTATATTATTTTATTAAAATTATCATTACTCTTTTATTATTTCATCAAAATTATCTTATTTTGTATGTTATCATAAAAGTCCAAAATATTGACTGAGACGAGCATTGGCTTATGAATGGCGAGTGAACGAGGTGGGAGCTATCCCGTATCTCCTATCTCGCCTTTTTGATAGAGAGAATTTTCTTTTTATTCTCGCCTCTGTAGGTACTCCCCATTCTACGAAAATTTATCACAATACAAATATTTTTACTTTTTCTATTATTTTTAAAAAATATAATTTATTAAATTCCCCTCTCAAACTCATAAAACTATATTTAATTTTTCTAGGTCTCATGAGAATCTAGTTCAGGAGTGCTCGTAGGGACTCGTGAGGCAGAAGTGTAATTCTATCCACGTTCGATAGAGAAGAAACGACGGAGATTCTTCACTCTGTCTTAGAAAAAGCTTCAGAAGTGATTAAATCACTGAAAAATAAATTAAGAAAAACTACAGTGGGAATTCTCTACCTTATTTTAGCTTCATAAGTGATTCAACATTGATAAAATTATTTTAATTTTCTCCATTTCTACCTTAAAATTAAGGCAAGAGTAAAATCTTCAAACTGGGCAAGTCGCCAATGGTGTTTTTTCCACCTAATAATAGTACTTTTGCACACCATTATACTTCTATTCAACTTATTTCTATTGATTGCAATTAGATAAACTAGCACAATTATTATTTGACAAAAACATCACTCTTTTACGTTATTCAATCACTCGACTTTGATTTAAGAAAAATTTTATCATCAATTTGAAGTTGTGTTATGAGGATTTAGGAATTTAGGATTCTTTGATGGGATTTAAGGATTTTGGGAGAAATTATGTTTTTATTGAAATATAGCTAAGTCTAGTTTTTTTTAATGCATTTCCTGATTGTTATGCGTTTTTTTAATATTATTTTTTATTTTTATCATTTTCTCTCCTAAAATTAATTTTATTATTATTAAATTTCATTTATAACACGTGCGTTTTCTTCAGCCAATATTTTAAACTTTTATGACGAAACAATATAAAATCAAAAGTATATTTGATAAAATAATACAAGATCACATATAATTTTGATGAAAAAGTTTATTTTTTCTTCATTTGTCACTCCATTACAAATTTAGAGACTTATTTGACCCCTTAATCATTTTAAATATTAGGGTATGTTTAGTAAATCTTTTGGGATATGTTGATTACTGCTCACTTCAAAAATGGTATCTTGAAAGTGTTTCATGCTTAGTCTTATGACAGCTTCTGATGATGGAAACTACGAGAAGACAATATTTAAGTATTTTTTTTTCTAAATATAAAATTTATTTAATAATGTATAAAAAAATGAATAAAACAATAAATAAATCTTGTAAACAAAATGAACCAATTATATATCTAAAATATGAAATCAAATGTAACCTTATTATTATTGTTATTAAAATTGTATTCAACTCACTAAAAAAATTTTGAAGATAAAGAAACTTAATAAAATATAAAATGAAATCGAAAAGATATGAAAAATAAATATTCAAATGAATAAATTTTGAATTCAATATATAAAAGAAAAGAGAGACGAACACTATTTTACTATAATTTTAATTCTCATCACCTCGAAGCTGAGACAAAAGAATGCGCGCCACTATTAATCACGTAAGAAGCATTATTATTCACACCGTTAAGTTTGACCCTTTTTTAATTCTTTCTTGTATCCATTGCTCTTCATACCATTGCTATTCTTTTGTCTCACAAAAGACAGCTGCTACACCTATCATTGCTCCAAAGTGATTGAGCAATGATATGAAAATTGTATGTTTTTTTCTCTATTACATTCTAATTGAATGAGCTCTCATAATTTTTATATTTATTTTACTTAGTAAAAATTCCATTTTTAATAACTCAATTGGGAGATACACATTATTTTTTTTTTGTTGAAAATGAAAATGTTATAAGTGATGTTATGTCAAAGGAAAATAAAGAATTGATAAATACTTCATTCTTATTATTATTTTCAAGTCCACAACATATTTAAAGATAATAATATAACAATTTTTAGTCAAAATTATTTGTATCTATATTGATGTTAATTATATTGACATCAACACCAACTAAAACTTTGCAGCAAACATAATTAACTATCAATATCAATTACACTTAATAATAATTAACTACTAACAACAATAACAATTAACTGAATTCTACAATGATTTATTTAATGATGTTATTACATAATATAATCTAAACCAAATAATTAATTAATTAGTTGCTTAGAAACTTAGTTGGAAATCTACATCGACATGTCAACCAAATCAACCCCCTAAATCATGCAAACAAAAGGGAAAAAATTGAATAAATATTGACAAATAAATAGCACTACTATTCTTGATAATGCTATCCAGAATAGAATTAAAAAAGGGTCAAACTTAACGGTATTAATCACGTTTTTCTCTTCTTTGGAATGTCTTAATATGGATATGGATACAAGGAAGTGAGCAGCTGAGACAAAAGAATGTGCGCCATCTTGCTTTCTTCCTTTTATTGTATTAATTTGGAAAACAGATCATATTATTTTCTGGAAACAAATGCCTAAAAAGAACACATATAATAATGGTATGTGGGGGATGCAAGCAACCAATCATACGGTCGGAAAAAGCCCCAAAATCCCAAATCCAAGCAGTACATTAACAGGCATGAGAATTTTAAATCATATCTCAAGCAAAATTGGAATTTCACCATAACTGAGCTTTTTCATTTCTACTGAGAATTTGTAAACAACAGACCATTTCCAATGCTCACACATACTACTTTACCATAATAACAAGAACACCCACCACATTGATTCAATCTAAATCTAAGCCCTCTCACCTCTAATTCTTCGCGCCAACTGTATGTCCTTAGGCATAATGGTAACCCGCTTCGCATGAATAGCGCAAAGATTTGTATCCTCAAACAGTCCGACCAAATACGCCTCCGCCGCCTCCTGCAGGGCAGCCACGGCGGAGCTTTGGAACCTCAGATCGGTCTTGAAATCTTGCGCGATTTCCCTCACCAGTCGCTGGAATGGAAGCTTTCGAATCAAAAGCTCAGTGCTCTTCTGGTACTTTCTGATTTCCCTCAGCGCCACGGTTCCTGGCCTGAACCTATGCGGCTTCTTCACTCCGCCGGTCGCCGGAGCTGATTTTCTTGCTGCCTTGGTAGCCAGCTGCTTCCTTGGAGCCTTTCCTCCGGTTGATTTTCTGGCAGTCTGCTTTGTGCGAGCCATTGCAAAGGAGAGGACTGTTTTTGGATAGCTAAAAACTGAGGGAAAGTGAAGAAAAATGGCAAGTGAGGGTTGTTTTATAGGAGTGAAAAGGGCACCGGAAAATTTTGTAAATTTTGAGAGAGGGATTTTGGACCGTTGATTGACTTAGGAATCGACGGTTGATAGATGGTTTATATGAGCGAAACTGATCGCTATCCGTGTGACTGGTGGAGTGGCCAATAGAATTAGTTTGTTTCGGCGGGTTCGTAACACTTTTTGGCTCGAGAGAATAAGATTTGAATTTTTTATTTTTTTAAGAATCTTCGATCCGAGCGCTCGTCGCGCCAAAAGACTATAGGCCTTAAAATTCATGGGCTCACAGTATGTTTGGGACTTCTAGGCCTATGGACAAGGAAGCCCATTTGAATTTTTTCTTTTAACAGAATGAAATTTCATTTATTACTGTCAATAATTCTATACTATAGCACAACCTCCATCTTGGAAGAAAATACTAAAATTTACAAGCCAAACAACATGTAAATCAAGTCAGAAAATTGATTTAATAAAAAAGAAATAATAACAACATATATTGAATTATTATTCAATAAAACCCATGTAAAAACATATATGGCAGTTTCTTACTTGATCCAAAATTCATGAAATGATTTGAAAGTGTCTTAATTTTTTTTTATTATATTTTAACCTAATGATTTAATTTGACTCACCTATAAATCGAAATGATCTAATCTAAATTTATTCAGAAAAAAAATTTAAAATTTAACTCAAATCGAATCCACCCGAAGCTCATTACAAATTCATCCTTAATAACCGAAATCATTCTTTAAATTGATCTCTTTATGAAATCATCTTTTGAAAGCAAATAGCATTCTAATTGAAAAAAATCTTTTATTCTTTAACTCTTGATCTATTATTTGCACTTTTTGCAAAGACTTTACTTCCTCAAAACTAAGTGTTGGAGAGCTAAAGAAGTTATTGTCTTTCAAATATTAATATTAACTAGAACAATTTGTTAATCCTTCCCTCTTTTTTAATGGGATTAATGGATTTCTTTTTTTTTTTTTTTTGGGCATAGATCATAAGTTAATTGATGTCACCACAAGAATAATATAATTTAGCAATGGAATTTATCAACAAATACATTCCATTGCTCAAAGAAATTACAAAGAATTAGCAATAAATATTAGGAGAGAGCACGGTTCAGTCCAATTCGAAGATTTGAAAATTTTCGAGATTAAGCCGAAATTTTGGAGATTTTAAAAATGGAAAACCAATATTGTCCCAAACTTTTGGTTTGGTTTAGTTTCTTATAAATTTAGGACAGTTCATTTCAGTTCTTTGGTTTTTTTTAGGATGGTTGGGTTTAGTTCAATACCGGTTCAAGTATTTGGTTATTTCGTTTTATTAAAATTAAAATTAAAATTTTTATTTTAATTTATAAAAATAAAATAAATTTTATATTTTTCACTTTTAATCATTCAAGACTAAAACTAATAAGTGACAATTTAATAAATTACAACTAAAAACTTACACATTAAATATTAAATTAATTTTCTTAATTAATAAATAGTATAATTATTAGTAATATATACTAATTGAGAGAGTTAACTAATAAAACTAATTATATATATATATATATATATATATATATATATATATATATAACAATGATTTGGTTCAGTTATTTCGGTACGAGATGGTTATAATACGGTTTTCGGTTCGGTTATTTCGGTATGCGATGATTATAATACGGTTTAGTCTAGTTCTCGGTTCAAATAATATAGAATCTCTATAAAAAATTAGTTCGATTCGATTTAGATATTTTACTATTTACATCAGGGATTTTCGATTATGGTTCGATCCAATTTGGTTATTCAATCCAATTCGAAAATCTCTAAGTCTCGTGCTCATCCCTAGTTAAAAGTGACAATGCCCATTGATTCTAAGCAACGCCTATTGGTCTTGTAACGGATAGTTCTAATACCCGTTGTTCATCTTTCCATGGTCATTACGGTTTTAATCATCTATTTCACTGATCGTTGGTTTTGGCCTCAATGTCATTGGAGTATGATCAATGACTATTATTTATTTCCAGAAAGTGTGAGCTTTATGCAAAAGTGATTCAACGTCTGTTAGAGATCTCCCAATTCCCGTTGGAAATATCACAACATCTATTGATTGTTTGAGTGTACCCCATTAGGAGGTCCAAAAGGTGTAGCACAAATTATTGTACTTTTTCAACGCTTGTTGTAAAATGACAACGCCCGTTGTAAGGTCCAGTATAACTCAAACTAGAGCACTTCCCCAATGCCCGTTGCGAGGTCCAGAGAGTATAACTCAAACTAAAGCACTTTTCCAATGTCTGTTTCAAATTTCTCAATGGCAGTGAAATTTGTTCTCTCCCATTACCATTTGTCGGGTCTATTCATAAGACACATAAACACTAAAATACAAATATTAGAACTTCTTAAGGTTTTGTCATTGTTTTGTTATCATTCAAAACACATCATCTGAAATAGAAAAGTGAGACCAATACCTTGAGATCACATGTTTTCCAAGCATTCTCCCCATTGACACAACATATTACACTCATTTAAGCACAACCCAAAAATTCAAGGCACTTGCATTATATTAAAAATCCAATCAATTAATGAAGCATGTGTCAAGACACACCTATGTCGAAGTTTGCCATGTCCATGTCAAGTTGGATATGCTAGAGTCAGTAAAATCTAACTATGGTAGGTGAACATCAAGCATATCAAATAGCCATTTATAACCATCAAAGCCACCAAGCCTATGACAACGATGACATGGTTATGTCAACCTATAATAACTAATTTTAAGCCACTTTATACCACAAATAACTAGTTTTTTCGTAGTATTGTAAAAGGAAACCTGAAGGAATATTTTGATTGTTATCAAATGCTATTACAAGTGTTTATAAGCTCTCAATGGGTTGAAAATCAAGCTAGTTGCTTTAGATTGGGTTACCTCGTAGGGATTAATACGTATGTTAGTGAGAATGTGATTTTTCCTTTATGCACTAAGTTATAATCTTGTATGAGATTCACAAATACTTAGGTTAAAATTATCTTCATACTGGTTAGGTTTAAGTAAGTGCTCGTAAATTTACTTCGGACAATTTAATTTGTACGTTAATGCAAATCAAGTTCAATCTAATGGGTATTAGGCTTGTGAGATCTAAGTGGCACTTAAACTACTTGTATTATTAAATCTCTCAAATGAATTATTTGAGCAGAGAACATAAGCATTTAGTACTAAATCTCTATAAATCTATTGTAATCATCATTATTTCTTAGATCTTACTGAATAATAGCTTTAGTTTAATTTCTATAAATTTTGCCAATACCTAATCCACTCCCTCTTAAGCTCCTAAGAGACAACATAACTAATTATTTAACTATTTTATAAAACAATATTTCTATTAAAGATATTATAGTATATTATATTTTAATAGTAATGGCTTAGGTGAATGACTAATAATATTATATTACTTAATTAAATAGTATTACATGATAAAATTATGGAGTTTTTAATTTCTTATTTCTGTTAATTAGAGAGTAAAAATTGTTTCACTTTAAAGCCAAGCAGCATACTAATTGACTTCTCGTATTACAATTCATTAAAATTTTAACAAAACCTCAACAAATAGACGAAAAAATCCTGGCCTGAATTCTGACATCCCACCAGATTAGCACTTAAATTCCCTTTCCTTCGAAGCTAAGCGGGAACACACCATATTCTCATCATGATATATTGGCCATCATAACCTATCACTTATTTCCTCTAAAGACAACATCATTATACCCAATCCATAAATGGTAGCAAAAGCTTGTGTCCTCATTCGATCCCTTGCTTTTCTTGTTCTCCACGACCATGTTTCTCTCGTTCTTTTTCTTCCTTTTCATTTCCCATGTCCACCCTGCAATTTGTGCTCATTGCACCACCAGCACATCCTCTAAGACCTTCGAAAAATGTATGGCACTTCCTACCCAACAAGCTTCAATGGCATGGACCTTTCACTCCCATAATTTCACTCTAGACCTTGTTTTCTTTGGTACCTTTATTTCACCTTCTGGTTGGGTAGGCTGGGGTATGAACCCTACATCTCCAGAAATGACAGGTGCCCGTGCCCTTATCGCCTTTCCAGATCCTAATTCAGGCCAACTAGTCTTATTACCTTATATTTTAGACCCAACAGTGAAGCTACAAAAATCACCGCTCCTCTCTCGCCCTTTAGACATCCACCTTGTCTCCTCCTCTGCCACCCTATACGGCGGCAAAATGGCCACCATACACAACGGAGCCGCCATCCAAATATACGCAACACTAAAACTTTCACCAAATAAAACCAAGATTCATTTCGTATGGAACCGTGGCCTATACGTCCAAGGTTACTCCCCGACCATCCATCCAACAACCTCAAACGACCTGTCGTCCATTGCCACCATTGATGTCTTATCTGGCTTCACTGCTGCTCATAAAGACGACACAAATGCACTGAAAATATTACATGGGGCTATAAATGGCTTGTCGTGGGGTGTACTATTGCCAACAGGGGCTATCACAGCAAGGTATTTGAGGCACATACAAGCACTTGGGCCAGCTTGGTTTTATGCTCATGCAGGGATCCAACTTAGTGGGTTTTTCTTAGGAACTATTGGATTTGCTATTGGGATTAGGCTTGGAGAATTGTCACAAGATGTGGTTTATAGCCTGCATAGGAAACTTGGGTTTGCAGTTGTTTGCTTAGGGGGATTGCAAACGCTAGCACTATTGTTTAGGCCCAAAACGACAAACAGGTATAGGAAGTATTGGAAATCATACCACCATTTTGTAGGGTATGCATGTGTGGTGATAGGAGTGGTGAACGTTTTTGAAGGATTTGAAGTGATGGGAGAAACCAGG